>JAGFZM010000219.1:358905-413699 GCA_017657215.1 Limnothrissa miodon
GTCCTCTCACGCCTTGACTACTGCAATGCCCTTCTGGCAGGACTTCCAGCCTGTGCCGTCAAGCCACTTCAGATGATACAAAATGCTGCGGCGCATCTCATCTTCAGTCAAAGAGGACGCATGTTACCCCTCTGCTAATCGAGCTCCACTGGTTGCCTCTGGCGGCTCGCATCAAATTCAAATCACTGATGCTGACTTACAAAGTGCTTAGAGGATCTGCCCCTTTTTTTCTAAGCGCTCACATAAAGGCTCAGGCTACCCCCCGACAACTCCGGTCCTCCAATGACTGTCGACTGGCAGTCCCTGCACCTCGCCCAAGGCAATCCAGACTCTTCTCATGTGTCGTCCCACGCTGGTGGAATGACCTAACAAAAACAATCAGAACAGGGCCATCTCTGGAGGCCTTCAAAAAGCTCTTAAAGACCCAGCTATTCAGAGAACATCTTCTATCCTAGCACTAAAATGAACTGAATCACTATTCCCTAGCACTATGCTCCTTAAAGGTGCTCTAAGCGATGTGACACGTTTTTAGGACTAAAACATGTGTTGTTACATACAGCAAACATCTCCTCATAATCTGCTAGCTGCCTGTCTAATAAACGCGTAAAAAAACGCGGTCTCTGTAGACAGCCCTGGCTCCACAAACGGCAACAAAACACAGTGGGCAAACCTAGCATAACAAACGAAAACGAAACATAACAGTGTTCCAGCCAATAAACGACAAGGTTCATGAGTCTTTCGGGAGGCATGGGAGGGAGGGGGAGGAGTGAGCTATAACTTATAACGCTTGAACCCTCTCTGGAGCTATCCTCCGTTTTGTTTGACAATACTTCGAACGTCAACAAGAAGTGACGTGAAACAGCATCGCTTAGAGCGCCTTTAAGGTTTCTGCTATGTAGCTTGATTGTTATCCTCTTTTTGTAAGTCGCTTTGGATAAAATCGTCTGCTAAATGCATAAATGTAAATGTAGCAGGACATGTTCACATTTTTCAAGACATCTGTCATTAAGCCTTTAATCAAAGAGCCCAACCTTGATCCTGATGTCCTGGCTAACTATCGACCTATATCCAACCTCCCATTTATATCAAAGATTCTTGAAAAAATAGTGTCTAAGCAAATCTGTACCTTTTTAGACGCAAACAACATTCAGGAAACCTATCAATCTGGCTTTAGAGCATACCATAGCACAGAATCAGCCCTAGTAAAGGTCTACAATGATCTCCTTATCTCATCTGATAATGGATGCATTTAATTACTAATCCTACTGGATCTAAGTGCTGCACTATTGATCACAGCATCCTGCTACATAGACTTGAGCATATGATTGGCATCAAAGATTCTGCTTTAGCCTGGCTCAGGTCATACCTTACTGGACGTCACCAGTTTGTACAAGCACATAATGAAGCATCATGCCACACTGAAGTCAAGTATGGTGTGCCCCAAGGATCAGTACTGGGACCTCTGCTATTCTCCCTTTACATGCTACCTTTGGGATCTGTTATTAGAAAACATGGCATTACCTTCCACTCTTATGCAGATGACACCCAACTATACCTTTCAATGAAGCCTAATGATTGTACGCCAGTAACAAAACTTGTTGCCTGCCGTAGTGACATCAAAAACTGGATGATTAAGAATTTCCTTTGCTTAAACTCTGATAAGACTGAGGTCATGTTGATTGGCCCTAAAAACCTGACCAACACTTTACCCCATCATCAGAGCTTACTTAGTGACCTTTCACTCACACCTAACAGAAAGGTCAAGACCCTTAGGGTGTATATTGATCAAGACCTCTCTTTAAATAGTCATGTAAAGCATTTCTCCAAAACCTCATTCTTTCATCTACGCAACATTGCTAAGGTCAGAAAATTCCTTTCTTTTGAGGATGCAGAAAAACTAATACATGCATTTGTTACCTCCAGACTTGACTATTGTAATGCACTGTTCTCTGGATGTGGTACTAGCTGCATCAAAAACCTTCAACTAATAAAAAATGCTGCAGCACGAGCACTCACTAGGACAAAAAAATATGAATATATCACACCTATCCTTGCTTCCTTACATTGGCTTCCTGTTAAATGCCGAATTGATTTTAAAATACTTCTCCTAACATATAAAACCCTTAATGGCCTTGCTCCAGCATATATTAAAGACTTACATGTTCCCTACCACCCTTCTAGACCCCTAAGGTCACAGAATGCTGGTCTCCTAGTAGATCCTAGAATATCAAAATCCACAATGGGAGGAAGAGCATTCTGCCATCGTGCGCCTGTCCTGTGGAACAAACTCCCTTCTGACATTCGTCAAGTGGACACTCTCAACACCTTTAAGTCTAGACTCAACACTTTTCTATTTACTGACCCCTTTAGCTAGGGATGGTGTATGGTAAGCCACACCTCCTCAGGGTATTATTGGAAAGGACTGCCTCTGCTGTAAGCTCCCGTCCAGGGCTTGGTGGCCACTGACCATTTCCTTTGGTGGTGTTGGCTTGTTATACATCATACCTTAGTTATGCTGCTATAGTTTAATGCGGCCACAATCCACCCATTTGTTAACCCGTACAATTTTCACTCTGTCTTCCTCCTCCTCTCTCTTTCCTCTCCACTTATTTCTCTCTCTTCACTTAGCCAACATCTGTACATGGTTGCACATGCAATATAACTCACATTCTCTGAAATCTGATGGAGACTGTTCTAACTCATCTCCTCTCTGATTTTCCATGCCATTACCACCCTGCCGTGGAATAATAGTGGACTACTCACCATCTGAGAGACTGTAAACCTGCCCTAGGCAGTTGGGTTAGCCCCTTGAGCCGTCGGAACTGCCCAAGGTTTCTTCCTTTACCATAACAAGTAAAAACAAAAAACACTGCTAGGGAGTTTTTCTTTCCCCTGTTGCTCATTGGGCCTCTTGTGTTCAGGCGCGTAGGAAGCAGTTTGACATTGAGGGGGACCGAATCTGCACGAGTTCGGTGGCGCTATGGAGCGGAAAATTCACGGCAGAACTTTGCTCACGCATATACATCTCTTGTTGCAGGGTATACACATGCATCTTAATTTTCTCTCATTAAAAATATTGTTCTGCGATTCTTATAGCACACATTTTGGCTAGACCTAATGTGAGTTAAAGTTAGCCTACAGGCTAATAGTCCATATTCACTGAAATGCAAGATTAAAAGCGCCATTGTCGAGTAGGCCTACACTCAACAAGAGCGCGTCTTCAAAACAACAGCCCAATGGAACGAATGGGAAGCCTCATTTTAAAAAGTTTTTTGCCATTAGGTGGCAGACAGGTCATACTTCATGGATCAACCCTGGATTACAAAAAGTCGACCATAGTATACACGAAAAAGGCCACTGCAGGGCTGATGACGGCACATAGGGTAATAATTGAACTTTACCCTACTATTTAAACAAAACCTGTGAAGCCAACCAGTTGCAATAATAAAATAAACCAGCGCTTACCTATTCTGATGTGAACTCCTCATCTCAGCAAACTCATGTTGGTAGGCTACTAATTTAGCAGCCTGAATATCCAGTTAGTTCCAATGCCCTATTCAAAGTGTACGTGACACCCCATCTTAAAAGGTGCACATTCCTGCGTTATATTTGATGTTTTTGATCGTCTTTTTGGATTTTGATTGTGTGTATGTGGACAAGATCCAACAAGGTAGGCTAATCTGTTTTCTAATCATGGCTGTATCTGGAATGAGATTGGCAGCGACTGAACATGAAGTCAGGTCTATCAGTAGACTGGTTTAAGAAACCAAATCAAAATTATGCCGTCTCAACGTTGTTGATAACTGCCACTGACCTCACTCCTCGCTGGGCTGCTGCTGACAAAGCTGGTTTTGAATGCAGCACATAGCCTAAGTAATGAAGTCCCTATGACTTAACATTCTGTAAAACCGTTACCTAACATCGTCATTCACTGTGTGCATCGTTTTTATCAGAGCATTGTTTCACCATAAAAGCAATTTTCTCTCCGGCCACACAATTAACGTAGCTTCACACTTGTTTCCTTGCCTGCATACTGTAACGTTGATGCTATCTGTAAGCTCTAAGTAACGGCAGCAAATTAAGGTTTCCGATGGTCCAAAGCTACTGATAGTTTTTTTTTTTTTAATGACGGGAACCATGCACTTACATTATTGACAAAAAAAGGAGCGAATATCTCCTTTTTTTTTTTTTTTTTTTTTTTTACCGGTGGACGTCTATGATGGTTGGTAACGTTAGTTGATCTCGCAAGGAGCAGACGTTGCATGGGTGGTGGGGGAGGGGGGTTGTTATGGAAAGAGGTGGAGGGGGCTTATTCTCTTGGTAGCGACGTGACCCCCGTATTTCCTACGCGCCTGCTTGTGTTAAGCGCTTTGTGACATGCCTTTTGTAAAACTGCGCAATATAAATAAAATTGAATTGAATTGAACTTTGATGTGGAAGTTCAATGTCCAACGGATGCTCATTGTAACCAGCAACATGGATACTAAATGGATAAATGGTTGAACATTTACAAATGGCAAACGCATCGGTTTCAAATATTTCAGAATTTATGCATTACACATTATGCATAACACTCACCCAGAAGACAACCATCATGCAGGTCAAGCATCCAGTCTGCGCTGCTGTGTCCTGGGTTGACTAGGCCACCATGTGACAGAATGTATGAATCCCACACATAATCTCCACGTATAAATTGGACATTGAGGGCAATGAAATTTCTCCTTGTTTACAACAGCAAATTCATTTTCACTCTGTGTCATAGCCTACCACCGATCACAAATCTGACTTTGCTGCTCGCGTTTTTTATGTTCGCCCACCGTGTGATGATTATTATTCAGTAAGTGATAAAACATGCATGGAAGGCATAAGTGGTTAAGCAATTATCTCACTGCAAAACTTACCAATTTGTATTTTACTCCAGATATGGTGATATTTTTATGAGCGCACCAACAGACAACTGTGTTTAGATTGTGTGTGTGTGTGTGTGTGTTTAACGTCCTCTATGCGCAATGTTATGTTTGTGATAAACTTCGTTTAGGCCTATTGCACCAATTTTAAATTCTCCCCGCGTCCGCCTGAGGCTTCTTTTGCCCTTTTTGTTGTGCGCAGGCTACGCATGGGTCAGAGCTTGTATGGAGGCGCGCATATTTTACCGTCAAGTTTACTTTTTATAAATACCGATTAATTCGTTATTATGATGATCCAATATTTGGTTTATTAACCTAAATTCAAAAGATCGAATTCGAAAGTAGGCTAATCATTTCAAATTCTACTGTCATAGTCAACTATTCAGTAATAGGCCTATTGAGTGTTAAGGTTTATTCATAAGAAGGCTTGCATATAGTTCCATTATCCTTATTGAAGTTTTAATCTTGTGCCATATAGCTTTGCACCATTTTAAAGGTCTCATTCCATCGTATTTTCATTAATTTTGTGGGTTTCGACAAAAATATGCTGTGGTTGTCTTGTTTCAAGCAATTTTAGTTAGGTGAAAACGAGTGCAGGGATAGTGCGAGAGGATTCTTATGAATATTAATGATATGCAAACGTATCGCCTCTGATTGGCTAACAGCACTGTGACGCTCCCTGTAGAGGGTCTGTCTGCAGGCAGCCTAATAATGTTTTCTTGAGGGCGGGCTAACTGCATAGCTAATGTTCAAAGTGACGTACATTTGTGCGGCTCTTCCGATTCGCTCGTTTTTCCCGGCTGTTTTGTTTCACAGGCGAATACAGACTACAGGGGTAGGAAAGCATTTTGAAGTTGAGCATACAAGTGCAACTTGGGCTGACCTATGGTAATGTAAAAAAAAATCAAGTATTAAACTGTTTATTGTGGAAGGAGACCTTTCAGAATCTACTGAACCATATTAAATATGACATGATACGTATTTTGAGAATTTTGGTAGGCCTATGCTTATGCATTGATTAGCTATTAACTGTAAATCTTATCAAACAGCTTACATTTCAGAAAAGTTGAAACTGTGAACCAATGAGCATAGGTAATACTTTAATCGCTCGCGCTTATACTGTAGGCAAATGTAATGATTCAATCGCGCAAGCAGGTACTGTCAGAGAGGTTTCAAGCAGTAGGGCCATTGTAAATCTTTGCTGTTGCATTTTAGACAGAATTTGCGGAAAAGTAAGTACATAGCTTACATTCCTCCTTCCTTAAACACTGAAACTATATCTTACATAATGTGGTTATTTTCAGTGCAATTAATAATTGGCCTAATTAACCATAGGCGGAGGGTTTTTTTTTCTTTGCCACGATAAAGTTTTGTAATAAAATATTGCCTATAGGATACGTTGACTGCCATAACCTTAATAAATGAAAGTATTTAGAGACGTAAAGTGACCTAGAACTTTTTCCCAATCGAACGTTACAATTTAGCTCTGCGCGAGCTCTATTGTATCACCAACCTTTTACAATGTAGGCTATGCCAAGTGGCGTGACAATACGACCTCTTTCGGAGGAGTTGGATATGAAACGTGTTAGGCAGACAGCAGCCTTGAAGCTATATTTATAAGCAAAGTAGCCAACACTTTTTTTTTTTTTTTTATAATATATGATTTTGGTAGCCTAGTTTGTGGCACTGAAATGATGCTAGCATGACTACATTGTAAATCGAATGCTATGATTTAGCTCTGACTGTCAGAATTGCCCAACTTTTATATGGAAATAGCATATGCAATGCGTTGTTTAATAGTTGTTCAATTGTTCAAACTATTGTTTAAATCGGTTAACAACTTAGCCACGATATAAGTTTATTTTTCTCTGTGTATTCTTATCTAGGGCAAAGTCGCGGTATTGAAAGGCAGCCTAAACTGTGGCAGCGACAAGTTGCATCCATTCGAATGCGAGCTCTTAGAGCTAAATTGTATCACCAAGCTTGTACAAAGTGTGACAATACAATCTCTTTCGGACGAGTTGGATGTGAGATGTATAAGGCAGACTGCAGTCTAGAGGCTATATTTCAATGCGCAAAGTAGTCAACACTTTTTTTTTCAATAAAATATGGCTTTGGTAGCCTAGTTTATGGCACTGAAAGAAGGATAGCGTGAAACATTATTTATGTCTGGTTGGAGGGAGTGCCCAACTTGTATTGAAATATGGAATACAGTGTTTAACTATTAATTTGTTACGTAAAGAATCGTACATAAGACTATGTAGGCCTACGTTATTAAGCTGCGAAAAAAAGTTACATTTGACGCAATGAAAAAAAGATTTTAATGAATAGTGGTGGTCAACTCAATGGAGGAGGTGATTAGGATTAGCCTATTGGTAGTGACAACTCAGTCCCTCCCACACTTCGCTTAAAGCATTCTGGGCGGAAGAAACTTTATTTAGATTTTGATTAAATTCCAAATTAGTCTACATTTTCATTGTAAATTAAAGTCATAGCCTGTAAAGGTGCTCATAACATTTTTAACCATGCCATGTATCTGTCTTAGATGGAGAGGAAAAGTCCATATGAAAGACCTCCCATGAGGCTAAAGTGTCTGGCCAGCGTATCAAATTTCAGCTTTGGGGTCTCTATGGAGGCTGCCTGGGACACTCAAGAAGCCAGAGTCATCTCTGATGGGGAGAAGACTTATATCCTTCACCTGAAAAAGGAACAGTCTGACAAAGTACAATTGGACCAAACACACATGCAAATTTGGTCGTTAAAGATGGCAGAGCCTATTTCAACAAGAATACTGTGGCATTTAAAGCAACACGCCACCGATTTTCAATATTGAAATATGTTCTTCCCCGAACTTAGATGAGTTGATAGATACCCGTCTTGTTTCTGCGCGTGCACGCAATCGCTTTGGGGTGCGATGCTACTTTGTTAGCATTTAGCTTAGCCCAGGCCTTTCAGTTCATCCAAACAGCCTTTGAGTTAGAAACGACCAAACGCATCCACGTCTTTCCTATTTACAGGCGGGTACCCAAATAGTTATCTAAGGCGGTTGTGGTGACAGAAAATAAAACTAAGAAATTTTCTAAGCAGATAACAAAGAGAACTATTTATGGCGGAGAAACACTTGGGAGCCCTTTGCTGGGTTAAGCTAAATGCCAACACAGTAGCATCGCGCGCCGGAGTGATTGCATGCACGCACAGAGACGAAACAGGTATGTATCAACTCGTCTAAGTTAGGGGAAGAACATATTTTATTATTGAAATACGGTGGCGTGTTGCTGTAAGTCCTATAATATGGACATTGAGGCAACCTTAATTGAGAAAGCCCAGGCCCTCCTGAGTCCCCACTCTCCAATGGTCGAAAGTTACAAGGAGCTAATGGAGGCTCAGGGATATGTCTCCATTAAAGCCCAGATAAGAAATGTAAGTGTTATTCTAGAAGTAGCTAGTCTAGTGCCAACTATTGCTCAATTTCATTTACCTCTAGGAAACAAACCTTAAACTTAGAATTGCTCTGATTAGAATATGTAATGGTGAGGTAGCAAGCAGACGGAGGGTTGAAAACTATAGTTTAATTTTTCGAAAAAATGTGGAACCAATCCCGATTCGGGACGTGGAGGTTTTGCTGGATGGCCAGGCTCTTACCTTGAATCTCTGGGGGGAAATGTCATTTGTCCCCCTTCAAAAGTGGGATTGGATCATTGCCAGCCATTTGAAGCCGTTGAACAATGCAACTTATGGGTTCAAGCTAAACACATCCACATACACAGAAATCAATGTAAGTTCATTTAAGTAATTTTGCAGTGTGTTATTGTTAGTGTTAGACAAGTTTCTCAAGACGCTTTACTATTTATGTCTAACATTCACCCATTCACACACTGGTGGCACAGGCTGCTATGCAAAGTGCTAACATGTCTCTTAAACAGACAGTAGTAACAAGAAATTACAGTTTTGTAAGACAATAGCCTACTCTTTTGGTGTTATTACCAGATTTTTTTCCCATGATAGAATATATGTGAAAATAGTACCTGTGTGTGTGTGTTTTACTGGGTCCTGATAAAATAACTGATTTTCCTGTAATACAGTTGAAAATTTTATACATTATTGACCTTTTCTCACTATGACACCTCTCATGCGACAAATTAATTACATTATTGCAAAGACATGAGCCGATTTGAGCTCATTCCTTAAAATGTAGATTTGGGTAAACCACTTCTCAGACAAAAAATAACTAAACTTCACTGAGAGGCCAATGCACTAACAAAGCATTTAGGGACTTAGTATTAGCGATGTGTGCACTTTGGCAGATCAGCTCATACACATGATATGATGTTGCGGGACAAACTTAATTACACAGACGGCCAGATTTGGCCCGCAGGCCAGAGTTTGACACTTACAATTTAGGTTATTTTTCCCATGCTTATGTGGCCTTTTTTTCTTATAGAAAACTGAGGCAACAGTCTATGTGCGTGAATGCACAATTATAGGCGTTTGTGCAGGTGAAGAATTTTTCACTGTGCTGTTGGAGTGTGGTCAGGAGCTGAAAGTGCCCATCCAGTCTTGGGTGGGCACTGAGGAGGCGTTTCTGAAAAGGTTACCTTTGATCCTGACACTGCAGGTCCAGGGAGACCTGATTTTGTCCTCCAGTATACTTTTTGAAGTAAGTTTTGAAGATGCCCTGATAAATTCCTATTCTTGTACGCATGTTTCTGGTGACAAATCACATTTTTCCCTTTGCCTTTACAGATCGATGACCATGACAGCGAACTGGACGAGCTGGAAGCGTTGGCCCAACTGCTTGAATAACCTTGCTAACCAACTATCACAAACACACACACACATGCACGTGAAAACACAGACACGCACACAGTTTTTTAAATTAACTTACAATTAATAACTTATAACTAATATACAAAATATAGTTTTGGTGATAATACTTGGTGTTGTGAATATGCTTTTTCAGTTTCATTCAATTAAATGGAGAAATATAGCATAGCTTCTCTTATACAAAGTGACATTCAGTAATTGAATTTACTTTATTATCTATCTATCTGTCTATCTATTAGCATCTATACAATACATTACCTATATTGACAATCTTGTTCCATTACTGCACAATGTTACCATATGGCAACATACTTATTTTTCTTCATAAAAAGGCAATAATTTAGATAAATTAACATTAAAATAGTAAAAAACAAGTTATGACTTGCCATATATCCTTTCAGTATTTTTCAGATTCTCCTGATATCAAAGTTCCAAAAATCATAACCAATATTAATAAAGCGTTTCATCAGTGACTCAAGTTCATCACCAGTGAAGAAAAGAGGGAGATTGTGACAGTGTGAATGTCTACAAAGCACATAATTGGTTAAAACAAGGCCACAACTTTCACATAAGCAATCAGAATTCATGGTTATGTATAAATAGCAAATGGCAACAGTTTACAGTGTATCAGAATTCATGGTTATATTGAAATTGCAGCAAATGCAACAGTTTGCAGTACATATATATACATATATATGCCTGTACTGCACACTGTTGCCATACGTGTGTGTGTGTGTTTGGACCTGAAAGCTTGGACGATATTTTATTTTGCAGCTTTTTGCCTTTTTTGTTGATTTGACATTTTTGTATTGTTTTTTACAATTAAAGAACACTATGGTTTGTTTTTAAGTGTAGATCTGTGAAGTTGGCATGTCACAACATGAGCAACAACTATTTGCAGCGTACATAAGGTAGGCGTACCATCTAGTGGTGATGGTAGTCGAATGCTGTGGACTGTTACTGGAGAATTTGAAGAAGAAAAAAAAGAGATTTCCTTCGCTGGTCAGGCCCTAACAAAAATACTATTTTGAAAGTGAATGAGGTATAGGAAACCCAACATTTGAGATGGAAACTTTGAAAGTTTAACTTAAATTCAATTTTAGAAGGACACATAGTGAGTAACTGTAGTGCGTGACACACCAAGTAATAAATTAGTCTGATCGTTCAATGCGCGCACAATTTGTCCCTCTTACTACGTCGTAGTTGGGTTTACAATCGTTGCGCAGGAAGTGGTTAGTCCATTTCTGTAAACTCGAAGATGGTGAGCGGCTCGGTTTCGAACATTAGCAGATTTTTTTGTTATCTTTATTCATCAGCTAATGTTAGCCTCTAAAGTTTATTTTCGTGATAGGTCTTCGTGTCAGTGCGTGTTTATGGCTTATAACCACGTATATTAATGCTGAACGATTTATGATGTGGTTGTTATATTTGGTATAGTAGCGGGCTGTTCTGCTAGCTATTATCTATGTTGTAGCTAATCTGCAACTGATGTCATTTTATTTTGCACACTTACGGGCCACATACTTTTTGTATAACCTTTCAATGACGTGTTGGTAAAGCAATTTCATAGTTCATGTTACTGAGCGGACAATAAATGTTTCATTAAAAGATTATGTTATGTGGCAGTGGTGTTAGCTGTAACGCCAGTCTGCAGTCGTGGCCACCGGTTTAGGCATTATTGCGTAACTTTGAATGACTGTACAGGGCCGATGAAAAGCTTACTTTTATACAATATATGTAGGCTACTAATGGCCCTCTTTGGAAGGAAGTTTGTTTTTGTCGGTGTACGTGTGGTTGCATCGACGTTTTGTTTCTTTAAATTTCAGGCCCGAAGACCGAAAAAGTGCCTGAAGCGTGTTGCTGCGTCTAATCATTGGATGCTTGTCAAGCAAACTGCAGTAGTTGTAAGTACCGATACATTAGTCACTTGATGTGGTAACCTGTTCATTTTTTGTCGTTTCTACGTTAGCGTTGTCAGGTGTGTATATACAGTCAGTGTCACATGAAATGGCCCGGCTGCACGCACGAACCTCCCGTGCGTCATGAGTGTGTCACGCACTATTTAATTTTTTTTTTCTAAAGAAGCTGCAGTGTACCCAAACGACCACCAGGTGGCAGCCGTCAGGAAATAAAGTTGAGCTGAAATAGGCTAGTTATACTGAATAGCCTACTGTTATTTTGTTACTGTAAATAGTCTGTTATTTGAGTGTTGTTTTCATGTTTGTGTTAACCAACCATAAACTAAATATAGTAATTATTCAATTCAATAAAAATAGCCTAATTAATACAGTGAACTATGCTGACGCATAGTCCCGATGGGAAAGATGGCTGTGATCAACGCACAACAGAGTGAGCTCATCAAGACTCTGAGTTGTCAGCCCCATATCATATAATCATTTTAACGTCCATCGTGAGCAATCGGGGAGTAGCCAGGCATCAGGCAGCACTGACATAAGACAGTCATGTATTGCCTCTACGAAACACAAATGCAATGCGATCAACTATTCATCGCTTAATAGGCCTAGGTTGGCAAGAAGTGAAAAAAAGCAAAGGGCTTACTGTCAAAAAGGTTGCAGGCAATGAACGGGCAATTGTAAACCATTTTCTTAAATTAATTTTCATACATCCATTTGGCGAACCAAAGGTGATAAATAAAAACGGATAAAAACGATACGATTCTGCGCGCTGCAGCGCAACAGGCACATTGAAATCAAATGAATCAAGTTTACTCAGCGACCAATGATCATTGAACGAACGTGTTATGCGAGTGCAATTTACGATCTCCAGTTTATTTCTTTTATTTCATTTCATATTAATTTTAAAATATTAATAAAATGAAAGCCTAACGTTTTTCGACCTGTGCTGGGCCCTCAAATGCCCCACCTTCCCGCCGACTCTGTTGCAGGACGCGCCTCACAATAAATGAACTTGGCTACACGCGTGTTCACCTGGCTATGGACTACAGCAGCGTTTCTCAGAGGTACTGCAGGTGGGGCGCGAGGAATCGGAATAAAACGAGCATTTTGTGTCTGTCTTTATTAAAGGTTAGGCTACTCAACAAAAGAGCTCCCATGGATTCATACTTAGCACGTAAACACCTTAAAACACGCAAAACTATCCCTTTAAGCCAGCCTGAAACCATTTTGAGACAAAATAGATGTCGGTATAAATTGCGACATAGGCTACACAACGGCTACACAATGTGTGCACCAGTATCACGTTTAATGGTTAAAAAAATGGACGAATTTGATACAAGCAGTGGGGCAAAAATGTTTTATGCAGTATTTGCAGTGCATATGGGCGCACAGTCACAAAATATGGCGAGAATGAGAATAAGACAGGCGGACTAAAAAAAAGAAGAGTCAACCAAAGAAAGTATGATGCGTTTGCGTTTAGATTCATAGTTGGGGATGACGAGCAACTCATGTGTGTTCTGTGTCTTAGACAACTGGCAGTAGACAGTATAAGGCTTAACATTGCGCTTGGAGACTTCACACCCAAATCACGCTAATAAGCCCATCACTTTTTTTTCAACGAAAACTCGCAGAATACCGTTAGTAGGAAAAACGAATGGTGAAAGCTGCATTAGCGAAAGAAGTGCGAGCTGATCATAAAGCGGGGGTGTTGATACAGGTCAGGTGGGGCGCGAAAATTCTCCTTCTTTCTAATTGGGGAATGAATAAAAAAGTTTGAGAACCACTGGACCACAGTAGCCTATGGCTCCAGAACGGGGTTCTGTTATTGCAATGTGTAATTTTGAGTGTAAGATGTGAAATAGTACTTCAATTCAATAAAAGTCTTCACAAGGACATGCATTTTGTGCTGCTTGCGAATGAGGGATTTAGGGATATAGGTAGGCTATTTTAGTAAACAATTGGTCGCCCATCCTCCCAGCAGATCGTTTGCACGTATAGCCTCCCCCCCTCCCCCCGATCTTTATACACAATGCAAGCGAGATGATGGGTGCTGCTGAGAGCCTGTGGGCGTAAAACGCTCATCTGTAGGGGAAAGCCGGGACGATTGAACAGGGGGACGAATTAACCATTGAGATTTTCTCGTAAACCATTCACAATTCAAACATGAAATTTTGTCATCCCATACAGCTTTGTAATACTAGACAGACCCAGGGAAAATTGTGTCGATGTGCAATACTGATCTGAAGTTAAACCTGGGGGCTCATTTTAAGAGCGATAATATTATCACTTTTAAACAACAGATGAATTGATGATGTAGGCCTAACATATCCTACAGTATGAAATGTCAATATTTTTTAGTCTAGGGAAAAACGCCTTTTGCTGCGAGCAGGCACTGTCGGGATGATTGAAACACTTGTTTCAACCGTCCCCCAGTAGGTCGTGCAAGTCAAAGCAGTACGTTTTGCGGTCAGTGCTTTAACATTTTAAAATAATAAGCGTTTTGCATTAACTAAAAAGTACAACTATAACCACTGCTTGAAGTTGGAAAAAATAAGTGCAGAAACTCTAATTGTAAGACATCTGACATTTGTTCGGTGAGTCTTTTGGATGTGTTGTTTCAAAAACTATCATAATCATTCTTCCAAGCAATAACCTATGGGCATAGGCTACTTTTTCCTCATTCACAAAAACATGATACTGAAAAACCATTAAAACAACATGAACCAGACCAGCGTGATGCATCTAATCATAGGGAAACTTACAGGGGCGTAGTGCCATTGTGAACAATGCCATCATGACATTCACAGTATAAATTGTGACAGTTTGCATTGCTTCCCTTGCGATTGGTTGGGACAGTGGCTGCATATGATAGGGCACTATCGTGTCTCGTGGGTAATGTAGTCTTTTATCGGTCTTGTGAAATTGTCTATTCTCGGGCCAGTGTCGCTGTGTCGGATCAGTTTCAGCTAAGTAGGCCTACTGGAACGCAGAATAAAATGGCGCAACCCAAAAGACTAAAATACAGAAGTAAGGAACTGCGTTCTGCTGCGTTCCGGCCAACAGTTGTCTTTGTATCATATTTTGTCAGTATAAAGCATGAAACCAACTAGAAATTTGAAGATATACAGTATAATCATAGGGAGTCCGGTAGTAACTCCATTATGGGAGTCCGGTAATAATTCCATTGCTCATTCGCTGTGAACATATAGCCTATTTGCCTTTTGTCTCAGTAAATTAAAATATCCACGTTTGTGAGAATACAATTGGATAAAGCTGGCAAAGGTTGCAATGTGCAGTTGTTGCGAACAAAATGGGACAGGGTAAGAGTTGCTTGCCCTGCTGCCCGCCGTTGCTGTCACTCGGTAAACAATTCTGCTACAACGCGCCTCTCAACAAATGAACTACGTGTTCATTTAGAAC
The DNA here is from genome assembly GCA_017657215.1 of Limnothrissa miodon. NCBI lineage: Eukaryota > Metazoa > Chordata > Actinopteri > Clupeiformes > Clupeidae > Limnothrissa > Limnothrissa miodon. The sequence goes on from JAGFZM010000219.1 coordinate 373,973, forward strand.
TTCAAAAAAAAAAAAAAAAAAAAAATGCCTGTCTTACTATAAAAAATGCCACTGGCCCGGTGCAGCATTACAGAACGCAATATGAGCAGAGGGCAAACCGCATTCGGCACATATAGGCCTATTTGTCGCAGCACCGTTAACTTAACTGAAGGTGAAATTCTGCCAGAGACGTTTTTATAGGAGAAGGACTTTGATTTAACCTACAGTTAAATCCTCATTAATGGATGTAGTTTTCAGTGGATTTTGAAGAGGCTTCAAAAGAAGGTAAAACGAAGTTTCTTCACGTAGGCCTACTCAAACATAGGCCTATTGCGAAAATAGAACACAAATGAACATAGGCCTATAGGCTAACTAGTTGTATAACTAGTTCATAGAATCCAGGCTTGATTCATGGTGTTAGAGTTGGAGTCAGACCGTTTTTCATGTGTGTTTGTGGGCAAGGAACAGTCGTGTTTTCTGTGTCTCTTTGGAAATGGTGTATCGGTATTTTGTGTTAGAATTCCTAATAAAGCTGGGGATTTGCTACTTGGCGCAGGCTGATTGTTAAGCCATAGGGTCCAAATATGTCAAAAAATGTAAAGTAATTCTAGCATAAAAATTTGACTATATCAGACCAAACTGCATATTGCAAAAATAGAACACGGAAGTAAACTAACGTCTCTTGCTCCGCTTAAAGGGATTATCCGGAGTGAATCAACCCGTAGCTCTGTTGACTGAGGCTGTTGAATGGTGTCTATAGGCATCAAAATGACAGCAGTAGGCACAACGTAGACCGAATTCACGAACTGCCCGCTAACGCTAAGCATATTGGGCATATGAAAACGAAACGGACATGCCCTAATCAGTTAGCACTGGCTGCCGTTTCGTTACTCGGTCTACCGTGCATGAAAATCTGTCGTTCTTATACCTATCGATAGCACATAGCAATGTGAATCAACAGAGCTACGTGTTGATTCACTCCGGATAATTCCTTTAACTCTCCGAATGTTGTGCAATCATTAGAGAGGTCTTGTGCTGCCTCCTAGTGGCGGTAGCTGCAGTGACACATCTCGAAATGCCGTGACTCATGTTTTACGTGAGTCTCGCGGCCACTCTCAATTGGGAATGACTGTAGTGGAATATTGGTAATCTACGGTGTATCTGTTGAGTAAATGGAGCACATCGTTCTTCTCAGGCTCCTCGTCCTCCTCCAATTTTAAAGTCATTACACTGCCTTGAAAGTGACCCAGGAGCACTGCTAGAGTGTCATTTACAGGCTCATTTAAAACGGGTTAGAGCAGAATGTTTTGTAATTTCTGCCTCCCCTGGCAAATTCATGAAGCAACAGGGGACTGGACTAGAGATGGTTCCAAAGTATCTTTGATGGGACTATGTAAATGAAGGAAGAGTATCTTTGTGCTGCTGACCTACACGTTAATATGTAGGGCAGCGGTATTTTTAGAGCTGTTAAATGGAAAATGCGTCTTGTGGTTCCCGACTGTGTTTGTGCTCTCAACCCACATTTGTTTTGGGTTACAATCTTTCCTTCAAGGCAATGACATGCCTGTTGTACTAAACACAAAATATTTTGACATCTGTGCAAATGGTTGTTGTTATGGCATTTTAATGTCTCCCCTTTGTTTTAAATAGAAGTCATCAGCATTGAGAAGTCCGGTGAACACTTCAACCTGATCTACAGTACGATGTGAAAGAATGTTTCACAGTCCAACGCATTACAAAGGAGGAGGTGAAAGTAATTTGCCAAGTCGGGAGTGGTTATTTCACAGCAATGTAGCAATGTAGCAATGTTGATTTCTTTCATGTGTAGTTGCAGTCATACATAATACACAACTTAACTTTAATAAGAACACCGCAGTATTCAGGCCGTACAGTATGGACATTTGAATCGACTCTGGTCCTGAATAAATAACCGATTTTCCTGTAGTTATACAGCTGAAAATGACTACACTTCTCATCATGGGCGTAGGTTTGCATAGGGACCATAGGGACAAGTCACAACCAATATTTTGGAGCGACAAAATAGTCCCTACCAATATTTCGCATTTTATTTTATATATCAATATGAATTTATTAACATATTTATTTGCGGACGCAATAGAATAAGTTGCAGACAGTAGGTTTTGTTCCTTTGACGTGCAGCAATCCATTTTCCAGAGCTTCAGCATCAAACTTTTCCATACTGTGATTTGATTGGCTCAAACGCGCCTGCAGGTTCACGTTCCACTCACAAGGACAAAGCCTGCATTAAGTTATCTACAAGAGTTGAACGTTATCTGTGATAACCTATATGTCCTCAGAAAAGTGTTAAACTTATCCTGGTTATTCAAACTCACTTTGTTCTGCTTTCTAAAGATATAGCCTAGAGAATGCCACCAAAAAAGAAAAAAGATATACGGACCTATTTCAACACAGAGAGTAAGTAGTGTGTAGAATTGGTTTAGCAAGTGTTATCACCCGTCTTCCTACTGTGATAAATCGTTGTGTGATGTTGGATGATGATAGCAATCAGGTTGATGACTGGGTTTATGACAGGGGGGTCATATTCATGTAGTTAAATGCTAACCATATCCCGTAATGCATTTTGTAGGCTAATTATGTAGCAAGTAGAAAAGCAGACAGGTGCGTTTTGCTATATTCTCAGAAAAGTGTTAAACTGATCATTACATTGGTACTGAAAATCATTTTGGCCGATTTTGGCAGAAGTGAAAATCATTTTGGCCTACAGTGCCACGCAAATAGAAAAAAGATCTACTGTTTTAGCACCAGAGAGTAGGTGTACAGCCCTTCCTACTGTGAGGTGTTCCAGCTTACATGCTAAACCAACCCTGAGAGATTATGTTCAATCAGGTAGGTGACGAATATTATGTTAACCATCTCCGGTATAAATTTGTAGTCTTAGGCTAATTGGTGTAATTTGTGTAGTCTATAGTCTGCAGTTAATAGTAGCCTAGGCTATTATTAAAAGTTAAAGCTAACTGACTATCAAGCGGAGTCAAATTCATAATTTAGTCTTTTCACAATTACTGTAGGTAATAGCTAATATTTAGGTAGCCTATGAATTGTATTAGTGTCATTATTTGAAAAAAGATTTCAGAATACAGATACAACATAATACAGATTCAAAATTATTGAATAATTTATCTGTGAGGAAGGGTATTGGGTAAGCTGAGACCAAACCTACGCCCTTGCTTCTCATGTGACAAAAGCATCATATTATTGCAAAGAGATCTTCCATTCCATCTTGGATGGAAGATTTGCTTATGTGAGCTTAACATCTAGATTTTGGGAAAACACTTCTTAGCCGAAAAATAACTAGATGTCAATCAGAAAACTGGTTGACTACAGCTATGCTTTAAGAAATGTATTTCCAAAAATGTATTTCCAGGTAACCTACTGGTTTGAGCAACTTCACTGTGCCCCCCAGTTTACTTTTTGATTCAAGATTGAGTGAGATGCCCTAATAAATTGTTATTTTGCATGCATGTTTCTGGTGACAAATCAGTTTTTTCTTTGCCTCTACAGACTGAGGACCGTCCGGAGGCCAGTCCATCCGGCGACCCCAACAAACTACAAGCGTGCTCTCGCGTACGTGCGTGCACAGACATGCACACACACCTTTTTTTTTTTTTTTTTTTTTTTAAGCTTTAAATAAATTTACTTTTTGAACTGAACTTGGTGTAATGGATATGCTTTTCAGTTTCATTCAATTGAGTTGAGGAATATAGCTTAGCTACTCTGTTATCCTAAGTGACAATTGAATTGAATGTACTTTATCTGTTTAGTCATGGTGTGGAACCATATTGTAGTCATACTAATTACATCTTTATGGTAAGATATTAGTATGGTAACTTGTGTTGGTCAACGGTTAAACCATTTCCCAGACCTGTTTAACGATGGTTAAGGCGAGACACTACAGGTGAATAGGGTAAAATTTTTAACTTACAGATATCACCATGAAACTTTACCAGTTGATTACTCACATACATATGAGGAAAAAATGTATTGCAAGTTTTCTATATTTTTATGTTTAAATATGCTAATGAGGTAATATCTAATTAAATATGCACAAATTTGCATACTTTTTGATGCGAAGGATCTGACCATTGGAAAAAGCCAGGTTCAAAATTCTTTTTTCATTGTGTTAACCTAATAAATAAAAAAATATTTACAGAGGGGATTGTGGATATCTCATTTCACTATTCAGTAAATCAGAAAATACTGCCAATAGCCTTAAAAAATGGATTTTCGCCCTATTTTTATGGATAAAGTTTAATATAGTTCAGGCTTAGAATGACATATCAACAAATCCCTCTGTAAATATCTTCAAAATATAGTTGGGAATAAGACTGGAAAGTTTGGTGTATGTAGGTACTACAGAAATGGAGATCCTTCGCTCGAAGTGTGAGGAAAAACTCATTTTGAGAAAAAGGCCCTTAAAGATTTTTATGGCAAAATTTCAGAGATTTCTATTTAAAGTCACTAATTACAGACAAAATATGTATTTAGGTCTTAGATCTAAAACACATAACAATTGTTTGCTAAACAGCACAACAATATGGCCTTCAGCTGAAGCCAATCACAGAAGTATCACAAACTGCCATAGGAATAGCCAAAACACAACCATTACATAGCCACCTAGTTCCCTCAAGTTTATATACAGTCTATATGTGGATGCCTGCATTGTGTGGGGCCTTCTTCCCTCTTCTGTTGGTGTAATGTCATTTTCTTGGCAATAATAAGACTATTTAGCCTCTGTTTTGCATTGGCAGATGGGACAATATGTACATTTGAGCATCCTGAGCATGCCATCATTCTGAACATCTGAAATCAAAAGCGCTCCAAAGCCACAAATTCTCTATAACCACAAGCATACCAGAGATATTTGAATTACAAGTAAAAGTAGCTATACTGGCTGCTGTTTCAACACTACCTTCCCCTCAACTACTGTCATTGGTGTAGGGGATTTTAAGGGCCTCCATGCTAAACATGTTGGAGCAGACTGTCACAGAACAGATCTATAGGCTATTAACTTCTGCCAAAAAAAAAAAAAAAGAAAATCTGATAAAAATAGCGGAGAGCGTCCGCCATGGGCACAGGGCCTGGAGAGCGGGGAGCGCCCGCCGTGGGCACAGGGCCTGGAGAGTGGGGAGCGCCCGCCGTGTGCACAGGGACTAGAGCCGAGGAGGGTAGCTCCCCCCCCCCCCCCCCCCCCCCCCCCCCCCCAAGAAATTTCTCCCATACGTCTTAGGGTATAGTGAGGCCTGGGGGGTTGTTGTTGGCCTGGTCGTCCTCAGATTGTTCATCCTCGGACAACCAGGCTTCCTCCTCATCCATCCAAAAGAGCTCCCACGGCTGCTCCCATGGCGGAACTTCAGTGTCGAAAAAACGTGAAAAAATGCTTGCTGGGTCTAGTGTGCGGTCTGTCATTCTGTCACGGGTTTACTATAATGGAGATCCAGGCGCAAGCAGGTTTTCACCCACACAAGGATTTATTTTCAGAAAATAGTAAACTTACACATGGAAGACACAGAACCCGGGGAGTGCGACAGAGAGCATGGTAAACGCAACACAGAACGGGGTAGTAGTGACAATGACAGACAAAGGATGGAACAGAAGCAGGGGTTTATATACCTAGGGCCAAACAAGGAGACAAGACTCAGCTGAAACTGAGTAAGGAGTGACTAGACTAATAACGAGGGAACGAGACAAGGAGCAGGTGAGGGGCGGAGCTAGGAACACAGCCGGGATAAACAAAAGAGCACATGGCAAGACGAGACCAGGAAGTGACAGGGAACAAGACGGACAGGCCGTGACACCAGTAAGCCATTTCAACTGTGTCCACACTCCAGTTACCATAGTTACTATCATTCTTATACTAGGCTACTATCAAGCTAGAAGTACCATAATGCAACTGTCTCCTAAACTTAAAGCAACTGCATTTTCATGCAAACGTAATTCCCTGGAATTACATTCTCTAGTTTTATTTATTTTCTCCGGACTGCAGTGATTTTTTTGGTCTGTTGTAGCTTGTTTAAGTTCAATAAATAAATAGGCTAAACATTTCTAAAACATCAGTGTTTTATTGTTCTTCTATTGGCAACAACATTTTAATAGCTACAAAACTATATAAAAATGTACAGACGTCTTGTCCCACAAAAATATTAAATTAGTGTAGGTCTATATTGGTGTGCTATGTTAACAGCCTATGTCATTCTGTTATGTGTGCATTTCAGTCATAATACATATTTAACATTCACTTTTACTATGAGTAACTGAACATACTTTTGAATTGACAGGGGGCAGTAAGGCAAAAAGTAACGCTATAGTTACCTTCCCTGGTAATTAGTTACTTTTGTAATACAGTAACAGAGTTACTAACTCGGTGACCTTTTGCAAGAACTATCTAGTACCTGTAACTAATTACTTTTTAAAAATCACTTGCCCAACACTGCTCATTCTTGACTAAATGAGGAAGAGAGTGTATCTCTGCATATTTCAATAATTTCAGGCTGTAAACGGGTTTGGGCTTTAAAAAGCTGTCAGTCAAAGTGTACTTGCCGGGTTCGGGCCTAATTTTGTCGGGCTCGGGCTGTGTTAGGACTAACACACACCAGTCCCTCCATAGCTAATCCACTCAAATGCAATCAATTGACTCAACATCAGTTGTCTTTCAAACATACACAAACTTTTATGTCAGACATTTCCAGAACCTACAGTATGAGGTAAAACCTGTACTGACCTGTACTGACTCAACACATACACACAAACAAACACAGACACACACACACACACACAGTGGCGTTTCTACACTGAATTGCGCCCTAGGCAAGACAACCCCCTGGCCATTTCACACACACACACACACACACTGAAAGAACTACTAGAGTGAGGATGACAAGATACAATACTGATTCATTCATTTCAGCCTGTATAACTGCAGTATAAGAGAAGAAGGCTTCAGAGTTCTTGCATCAGCACTGAGATCAAACCCCTCAATCATCAGAGAGCTGCAGCTGAGTGTGAATGAAGCAGGAGACTCAGAAGTGAAACATCTTTCGTCTTTTCTGGAGGAGCCCAACTGTAGTCTGGAGAAAGTACAGTAAGTATCACATGAAAAAATACTGACTTACCCAACACGCACGCACACACACACACAGACACATTCACACGCACATAGTGTGTGTTTTCTGTCTCACGTTTTCTGTCTCACATTTAATGACACTGATCTGATGAAGTGTTTCCTTCTCTCTCCTACAGCCTGGATAACTGCAGTATTGGAGAAGAAGGCTTCAGAGCTCTTGCATCAGCACTGAGATCAAACCTCTCACACATCAGAGAGCTGCAGCTGAGTGTGAATGAAGCAGGAGACTCAGGAGTGAAACATCTTTCTTCTTTACTGGAGGATCCCAACTGTAGTCTGGAGAAAGACACAATGCTGATTTACACACACACACACACACACACACACACACACACACACACATCTGGAGGATCCAAACTGTAAACTGGAAAAATTACACTCATTATTAGAAATACACAATACTAACTTACTGAACACACACACACACACACACACACAGTATTGAGATACTGAACACACACCCAAATACAGTATTTACACACACACACACACACACTGTGTTTTCTGTCTCACATGTCTAACATTCTATGACACTGATCTGATGAAGTATTTCCTTCTCTCTCCTACAGCCTGGGTTACTGCAATATTGGAGATGAAGGCTTCAGACCTCTTGACTGAGATCAAACCCCTCACACATCAGAGAGCTGCAGCTGAGTGGGAATGCTGCAGGAGACTCAGGAGTGAAACATCTTTCTTCTCTTCTGGAGGATCACAACTGTAGACTGGAGAAAGTAGAGTGAGTATCACAAGACACATTACTTACTTACTCAACATACACACAAACAAACGCACACACACATACACACACACTTCTGGAGGATCCAAACTGTAGACTGGAAAAATTACAGACTATTAGAAATACACAATACTGACCTACTCAACACAGACACACATACACACACATTCACAAATGATTGAGTTACTGAACAAACACCCAATTACAGTATTTACACACACACACGCTGTTCATTTCATGGAGGTGATCTGATGAAGTCTTTCCCTCTCTCTCCTACAGCCAGTATAACTGCAGTATTGGAGAGGAAGGCTTCAGAGCTCTTAAATCAGCACTGAGATCAAACCCCTCACACATCAGAGTGATCAGTCTTTGGGGGAGTCAGTGTAATAAATGTATAATAATCAAATAATAAGTAAATGTATAATAATCTCTGTGCCATTTCTGAGTTTATATTAAATATCTGTCACAGCTGGTAGTTTATATATTCAATCTCTGTGTCATATCTAAATTTGTTAATTTACATTTACATTTATGCATTTATTAGACACTTTTATTCAAAGCGACTTACAAAAGAGGATAACAATCAAGCTACATAGAAGAAACCTTAATGCATGGCACGTTTAATGGAGTGGCTTGACAGCACAGGCTGGAAGTCCTGCTAGAGGGGCATTGCAGTAGTCAAGGCCTGAGAGAACCATAGTTGCAACCAGCAATTGGGAAGCTTGTTGGGTTAGGTATGGTCTGATCTTTCTGATATTGAATAGTGCAATGGACAACAGAGGCAACATGATCTTTGAAGGTTAGCTGGTCATCAATCATAACTCCTAGGTTCCTTGCTATTGAGGGAGCAAGGGACAAGGAACCAGAGTTTATGCAGATGTCGTGATGAATATACAGTAGTTGGTTTGGCAGGGAGAACCAGCAGTTCAGTTTTTGAGAGGTTCACTTGGAGATGATGGTCTTGCACCCATGCAGAGATGTCAGTAAGACGATCTGAAATTTGAGCTGAAACAGTTGTCATCAGGTGGGAATGACTGATAGAGCTGGGTATCATCGGCATAGCAGTGGTAAGAGTTTATTCTGTGTGTTTACACACAGAATATTTTTTCACACAATATCTCACTGTCTCCCAAAGACACCATAATCCCACTCCAAATCTTGCTGAACTAATATCTCAGCCTTTGACTCAGTTTGAGTTGACTGAGTTGTGGTGTTGACTCAGGTGTGACAAGCTGCATAGCAAAAGAGAATCAGATCCTACCCAATTCATAGACTGCTGTCTTTAATCTCGCCCAAGTTGATCAATTCAGTTTAATTAAATTTTATTTATACAACACATTATACAAATCTCTCATGGCGGTTCACAGCAGAGAGCACCTATGAGCAATGGGGCCAAGGAAAACTCCCTAATTTACATCTGATGTGGTCAATGAGGAACTAGATCAATAGCATACTCTATTTAGTATCATAGAGATAAGATTTCTTTAGTTCAGTAATCAGGAAGGTGGTATTTTAATGTAGACATTTAAACAGACAAACACTTTTACAGATCAGGTGGGTACAATGAGAAATAGGAAGAGGCTGTAAAGGTATCAGTGATGAGATTAGGAATAATGCTTAAAATCATTTCACAGTCATGTTTTTGCACATTCTAAAGTGTGTTAGATTAGGATTAGGATTTGAGGGCATTTTACAGTCATGTTTTACACATAATAAAGAATAGGAACTAATAAGGGTGCTATTGCTCTCTGTCTACACAGAGTTGTGAATAAACAACACAAACATGCCAGAAAACAACAAATAAACAAACAAAAATACATCTTTGTATGCAAGCTTGAGTTATCCAAACAAATCTCTTCATTGTGACATTGATACAGTATAGAAGCTAGGTCATCATGTGAGAATGGGCAACTACAACTAACTCTGCACAAAAGATGAAAGATCAAAAACCAGGGAAACAAAGCGTCAACAAATATATAGAGTATAAATGTTCTTTTTTTTTTTTTTTTTTTAAGAAAGAAATGCCAACTTTTCAGCGAAATTAGCTTATTTCCAGAATTAGCCAGGATACATAACATTTGACCAGTCTGACAGACATCAGCCGATAGTTCATCATAGCCACTGTTAGTGACACATACAAGGACTGGCTTTAGGAGGCCTAGCCTAGACCACATGCTGATGGTCCTTGTTACTTCAGGAAATTATGATGAGTATTTTCAGCACGGCCATAGCACAGATTATTATGTATCATCTTGTAACCATTGTCTAGTTATTTACTTAAGTCAGTGTAAGACCAATAAATCCGTATGTAAATCTAACCTGGAAAAACATGTTTGCATGGTTTTGTAAGATTACCAATATGAAAAATGTGGATAATTCTCTAGTTTTTCATTTATTTTGAAAATAGGTTATTAGAAAGTATATTGAGTGAGAATAATAACATCTGTTAAAGTAAAAGCTCACTATTTGTTAGTGTGAAGGCAACATACAAAGAACATGATGGGTCCAAACTGTCTCAGCTTATCCATGATATGCAATGAACCATACTCTAATTACTAATTAACAACTAATTCATCCAGGACAGCGGTGACAATATTGACAAGAACATACTGCTGTAGACAATCAGCATTGAGGTTACTGATGTCACAGTTAATCAGTATCATAATTACTGTTTCCTTAGCCGATCAGCATTGTGGTTACTGATTCTACCGCCAATTAGCATCGTAGTTACTAATCCCATAACCAATCAGAATTCTGGTTACTGATTTTGTAGCCAATCAGTATTGTGGTTACTAATACCACAGCCAACCAGCATTGGGGTTACTGATGCCATAGCCAATCAACATCGTAGTTACTGATCCTATAGTGAATAAGCATTGTGTTTCCATTGTGGTAATTATCAAGTTTGTTAAAGAGGCACTCAGTAAGTCTGTTTTTTAACCCTGCATTAAACGCCACAAACTTGTAGGGGGAGCTCTGTACAGTTAGCTGTATTGCTGTAGTGTACACTCCCTCAGAAGTTGCAAGTTCCGTATTCACTATACAGGGCTGTACAGCGGTGCGTTCAGTCGCCGTTTGCTACACAACAGACCAGTCTAACAGAAAAAAAACTATTTCTAAGCGATTTTATGACCACAAAAATGGTCGCATAAACTTACTGAGTGCCTCTTTAAGTTTGTTTGTTATTAGTTATTCAGTCATATAGAAGTTCTCCAATTATTAACTGCTTTCTGTGTTTGGCCTAAATACTGGTACAGACAATTAAAAGAATCAAGAAAGTGCCAAAAAGGTACAGCTTTGAGATATTACAGTTTATCCATGTCAGTGTATATAAATGCTTGGATTGAAAATTCTTTAAAGTACACACATATCTTTTTTTAGTTCCCAAGCTTTTAGTACAGCAAAAGCCACACATCATATTGGATATTCGTTAGTGATCTAACCCACGACAGCTTTCTTCTGTTATACCGACTCATTGAAATGTGTTGAAGGGGGAATCCAGTGATGCTAAAGGAGAAGGTGACCAGTGTCTCTGACGTTATTGTGTGACTTCATGTCTTCACCTTGCTGGTCGTCTTATCTGGCTGCTGCTGAACCACACAAGAAAGATGATGTTAATTAAAAAAAAAAAACAACCTTGATCATTTCAACTCCTTAAACGACAGTGATGACTTCCCTTCAAAGGATCAGCCATACTATAGAAGAAAAACAATCATGATCTTTTTCACTCTTCAGCATACAGAGGCAACTCTTCTTCTTGATAGTGTATTTAGCAGCTGCTAAGAAAAAATCAATTATTTAATCACTGACACTGAGTTATCTTTTGCTTGTATGTACTGGTGTAGCAACAGCAGGGGGCACTGGTATCACCCACTTCAAGATTTGAATGCAATGCTTAACCAGAGACTTTTAAAGAAGAGCCCAAAAGGACTAGTTTTGGAATAAACTTTACAGCTAAGATTTTCTGATATCTGTTTTGTTTTTAATATCCAAGAGTGTGTTACAAAGCCTTTGTGATCATATCACACACTTTTACTATGGAACTTTGGATGTTCTTTTCTCATCGAGATCAGGCACTTTTTTAGATTTTGCCCTTACCCTTCTTAATAACATGAAGATGGTGTACATTTAATGACACTAAGATGAAAAACATGACATACAGCTATTTTTGATTGTTTTTGCTTTTTTTTGTGATATTAGTAGTTGTCTTATTATTTTAAGGTAGGCCTAATATGTTACCTTGAGTTAGGACATACATCTATTTTTGTTGAATTTGTTGTTTATTATTGTTGCTTTGTTGTGATCTGTGTTCATTAGACCTAATAGTAGTTATATGTAGTCATAGTTGTCTTACAGTATTATATTAAGTTAATGTATTAAGGTTAGGACACCATACAAGAATGACTAGACCTGGATCAGAAGTGACTAAATGTGCTGCTTTACCCTCCACCACCAAGTAGGTTTGCCCAGAGCCAAGAATGTGCCTAGCTGGTGGCAGGGAGGTATAGTTAGCAGTGTTGGCACACTGTCACCACTAGTCCTCATCTAATGTAGTAGCAAAGTTGAAACTATAGAGGGCGCATGGAGCAGTTTCTACTATCAACACAATTTAGTAAAGATGGTGTGTGGTGTATTTCGCCCTAATTAATATTAAAACAGCAGCTCGGAGACATTTTGGGGTGCAGCTGCACTTTAATTAAATTCAAAAATGTTTCTAAGTGCACACACTGGTCAAAATAGCTTTCAACTTAAGCTAGCACTGGATTGCTTTATATGGTGTTTATAAAATGTTGGATAAACACTTTAATTTACAGCCAAATGCTATGTCTCCCACTATATAAATGATCAATTCTCTCTTTATCCTGTCTTATCTTTCATTTCTCTCACTTCTGAGAACAGATTTGAACTTGTAAACCCCTGTGTCCGCTCGATGGGTGATGTCATAGTCCTCCAGCTTTGTCTTTGGCGGAATACAACTCTCAAACAGACTTCTTTTAGACTTGTTTACTTCGCGGCTGGGAGTCGGCATGCCGAGGACTGATTGTTTGGGACATGTGAGTGTGTGTGTGTTGGGGGGACAGAAACACAATGTGTTGTTGACGCCACCACAGGCAACAAGATGGCCCTGCGTGACCCAATCTTGAAATCAAAAGCCGTCCATGTGCTGCAACACAGGGAACGCGGAAGGCTAACCTCAAATCACACCACGCCTGCCTCCAATGCACACCGATTACACTGGACAAAAGAAAGTGTGTGTCTGTGCGTGTGTGTGCATATTTGTGGCTTATTGTAGCCTTGTCGCATATTTGTGACTTATAATTTTAATCTCACATACATTTTTTGTGGTGAACAAACATATGTAGATATACGATGAAAACAAATATCTGGGTTTATATAAGTGTGTGTGTGTGTGTGTGTGGGTGGGTGTGGGGTTTGATGCAAGGTGGTGTGTGGCATTACATTATGCCATAAAAAATGTGTGTGTTCGGTTCGCATTATGTCCACACACACACACACACACACAGTTTTTTCTGGCTACTCTGACATTCACTTAGGGCGCTCTACTGGCCCTTCCCCCCAGCACACACACACACACACACAATGGCCCCCGGCGAAAATAGGCCCTCAGTGTTTGTGTGAGGAAGTCCCTATCCGTCATCATTGCCTGCTGCTCACTGGGTAGAAATCTCCAATCACAGGAAACACCTTCACAGCCCCGCCACTGCCTAAGCTATTGCACACACACACACACACACAATAATGGGTGACTTATTTAAAAAAGAAAACCTCCCTTTTGAGAAAATTACTCATGAGAAAAAAAGTAAACTACAAGTTACATATATCAATATGGGCTAGATCAGGGACATGCACTGTAGTGATAAAAAAGCTTAAAAGTTTAAAATAGCTTAAAGGAGAAGTTCGGTGTGAACCATTATTATCTTGTTTTTTAGGTCACCAAGTACAGTCAGTAGGGGAAAAATATGACACAACATAGACCAAATAGTGTTGCTTCAAGGCATTGTGACTTGCTTTCAGTTTAATTTTGCTATGTCCCATTCACTTAACATTAGTTATCAGCTCAGTATTCAGTTTATGTTGAATCAAATTTTCTGGTTCTCTGGTTTTCTGGTTTCCTACATACAGCATTTAGTGATCTTGAACAAAAGGGCTATGGATTGATTTACACCAAACATATCTGTTAATGTCCCAAAACAACCAATTATCAACATATCACTTGTCATGCCTGCCTTCACTTCTTCAAATGTCAAAGCCCAAACCAATCTTACTGTGCGTTCACACCAAAAGCAACCAAAGCTGCAAAATCGCCTTTGTCGCTCACAAACCGTCGCTATGATAAATAGTTCTGTTTGCTTTTGTTGCCCAAGTTGCTCATGACGTGAGGGATTTGAACGTTCAATTTTGCTTACCCATTGAAAGCAGCCGTAGTAAAAACGGTTTGAAGAAAGGCATGGTTATGCAGAGCCAGCTACTTGGAGGGATTCGCTTGTAGCTAGTGTTTCAGTAGCAAATTGTCCTGTCAACGTAATTCAAATTACAACCAAGAACAAAATCATGGCAAGTGTTGTTAATAGTACGGGTGTTGCTAATGGCATTCAGTGATCTGCAAATCGTAATGTGAACTTATTCTACTTTGAATAAACAAAAAGCATTGGAACATCCCAGGAAAGGGATTCCGATTGGGCTACTCTGTTGAGCGCCACATAGGTTACAGGTCATAGACTTTTTATGGCGATCTCAAAAAGCGTTGGGTCATACAACACCGGGTGAACAAAAATGCAGTAGGAACGAAGTTTCCCAGTATGTTCCCTGAGAGCTAAACAAGCGAAGAACGTCTACATTCCAATTGGTTGCCAGTTTGCAGCCGAAACGTGTCATCGCTAATTTGCATAAAGTTAAGCCGTCTTTAACTTTTTTAGTTGCTCTAGTCGCTCAATTTTGCAGCTTGTTGATTTTGCCGCTTTTGTCGCTTATTGTCCATACAAAGTCAATTACATTACATTTTGCAGCTTCAGTTGCTTTTGGTGTGAACGCACAGTTACAGGAGTCAAACCTATGCACATGCTGTCCTCCCCATAGTCGACCATTAAAAATAAAAAGCTTAGTGAAACCCTTGAACCCCTCAGTGCCAGAGATGGGAACTCAAGTCTGACACTTGGACTGGAGTCGCACTTAAAGAGCCCATAGAATGCAAATCCACATTTACCTTGTTATTGTTGAATTTAGGTAGCTTTATGTATCCAACGGACCATACCAAAACTCCCAACACCATCTTCCGCCTCCTTCTATATGTAAATTTCAGGCTAGAATTTGCCTGGCTGAAAAAAACCTGAAACTAGTGCTTGTGTGTACGTAGACAGCGCAAAGCTACACCTCCTCCATTACATTGTCCAATCCAAAAAGCTCTAGCTCTAGAATCTTTGGTCCAATCAAAATTGTTTGGAACAGACTCTTGTCCAGCCCCCTGTTGCTTCGGAGGTAGGCTATAAACGCACTGTAGTAGTCTATGCAATAGTTAGCTAACATTGAGAACGGCTAACGGCTCTAAGAAAAATAAGTGCATGTTGAATTTCTGTTTGAAATAAGTGCATGTTGAATTTCTGTTTAACTGGAGAACATACGAAAAAAATGTCAGCACGTGCCTGTAACGTTCCAGGATGTACTGGGCTGGGGTTGTCCGGAATTTGCACTACCTTCCTCAAGAATCTCGCATTCAACGGGAGTAGTTGATTTTTATCTACAACCACAAGATTGGTCGTTTGCTCTGGTCAATTCACCCCATGTTGTTTCGGCAACCTCGGACTGTATCAATCCGATTTTTCACGAACACTACGCCTGAAACCAGGATCTATTTCAACTATTCTCCAACCACAACCAATTCTGCCGGTAGGTAACCACGCTAGAATTCAGTCTTTTTTGGTCGCCATAACCATAGAATTATAGACTGGTATTTCTATGGCCTTAACAGTTTGCCTACTTGATGCTACTTGGATATCCAGATTATTGCGAAGCAAAAAAAAACTTGGTCACTAAAGTGTTGGTAGGCTAGCAAGCATAACAACAGATACTAATGTCGCATTTCCCCCAGGCTTCTGTGCTTATATAGCCCCAGTGTTGCATTTCCATTACCAAGTTTTAACACCGGGGTTTTAGGTAAACTTGGAATGTTTACTATACAAACGTAATAGCCTACGTTAATTTCACGGTAAAATATGCGTATCGCTGTCTATCATACTGTAGCATTTCATAACCTCAGACATTAGTGCTGAAACTAAAACGTAGCCTATGCCTACATAATGGTAAATGGTTCTGCATAACGTTGTCATGCATAACGTGTTCCTTGAATTTCCCCTTGGGGATCAATAAAGTATCTATCTATCTATCTATCTATCTATCTATCTATCTAAAGGCTGACATCCTATTGCGTGTTTATTTAGCTCAGACAGTTAACCGATTTTCTGCTGAGAAACAGACCTGCTGCTTGCTTGTAGTGTAGGCGCAAAAACAGCGCGGTATAAAATAAAAAGGTAATGTTAAAAGGGGAGCAATAAAACTGTAATCTGCATACAGTCTATATAGCCTACAGTTGGGGGCCTACACTTGGTTTTTTTGTAGCGGTAGCAGTACCTTCAAGCTAAATTTCTCCTTCACCTAAGATTCACTGACCTATCCTTGTGCGTCCTGAGATTCCTTGATGAAGTTCGAAGTTGTTGAGCCAGCATCGTTTATCTTTGGGCCAGAGTTCTTGCAAGTGTCTGTTCACTTCTTTAGTCTGCGTTAAGTTCTTAAAAACAAATGTCATTATGTTACAAATTGAGCAGCTCTAATTTGACGTTAGGCTCCATCTGGGGCTACCGTTGCAGCATATTGACCTGCTACTTGCTTAGGCGCAAACGTAGCGCGATAAAATAAAACGTTTTGTTAAAACGGGAGCGATAAAACGTTTACGGACACTATCGTGTCCTCGGTTCTCTGAACTTGAGAAATGAATACTGTCTGTATAGCCTACAGTTGGAGTCACACGTAGTTGAATTTGTTTTCTGGCAGTACCGTTAAAATTATCAATGAAACTAGGGAGCCAATCTGCTTCAGCGAAAAAAACAATAGGCCTCACATTGAACTAGCCAATCAGCGCCAGGGGGTGGGAAACTGGCCAAAGGGTGGGAAATACAAAAATTTTTAATGAGTATACATTTCTAGGCATTGAATAGACAGCCTAGAAATGCTCCTGGGTCTTTTTCAGCCGCACAAATTTGCATACACAATTATTGAGGCTCAAAGAAAATTTTATGATGGTTTATGGGTTATTTAAGTTGCACAAACAAAGACTTGTGACTTGACATGAGACTTGCCCTCAAAGACTCGAGACTTGACTTGGACTTGGAAAATATTACTTGTGAACATCTCTGCTCAGTGCTCCCTTGAGCAATGCCTCCAACAACTAACTGCTCCAGTGAGCAAGGCCCTTAACCCCTCACTCCACCCCTTACCTGCATTCAGTCTCATTCCCTCATTATTGTCTTATTAACCCTACCTTAATTCACCTGTGTCTTAGATAGATAGATAGATAGATAGATAGATAGATACTTTATTGATCCCCAAGGGGAAATTCAAGGTCCCAGCAGCTTAAGAAAATCACACACAACATACACTACAGTGTACACAGGATGTCTTGTCTTGTTCTTGTTCCCCAACCTTGTGTATTTAACCCCTTGTCTCTCTCCACTCCTTCGTCGGTCATTGAATTTATATCTATCATGTTTGGACTGTTGCATGTTCCTCATGTTCTCCTCAACTCCTTTCTCCTTTCCTCAACTCAAGTGTAAGTTTGTTCCTTTGCTGTGTTTGTTTAGTGTAATAAAGTCTGTCTTTGTGAAGTAGCCTGCACTTGGGTCTCACTTATGCCTCATAGAGGCCCCACCCGTGACACGCCAAGAATAAAACCAACATTAGTGCAGGCCTACTTTGTCTCTATATTATCCATTTAAGACTCAATTAATTTTTAATTTTAGAACCCTCTGTCAAGTTCAGGCTGTATTTTTTGTGGTGAAAAATAATTGAATCCACTGCTGAAGGTGTGTCCAGCAGCACTAAGCACCCTTTCACTGCTGCTCATTATTTTCATTATGCACATGTAACGTAACACATTACAACGTAAACAAAACTAATCACCACACACTCTATATTTTATTTCTATTCACATGGATCCAAATGCATCACCTGGCCGCTCATTTACTGTAAAAACCATAGCACAGGTGGCACTGCAGAAAAAGCCACAGTGCAGGCAGCACTTGCGTAATGAAATGATACAAATTACGTCCGAACCTGCCCAAACACAATTACAGCTCTATTCTGGAGTATCCAACCGGAATCTGATCATTCCTGTCATGCAACTCTCTGATTAAAGTTGATGAATGAAATCATCAAGAATCTGCAGAACAAATCAATGGATTTAAAGTAATTAGATTTTTGTTAGCATGTAAACTGAGATATTACAGAATTTAGAAATGTTACAAAATTACAACATTTCTCTGTGCAAGTATTTGCAGTGTTAATCACAGAAAATAGTAAAGCAACAAGTTAGCTTAAAACTGAACTGTGTGTGTTTTATGCGTTTAACAATTGCTGATTGACTGTATGCATGAGTTGCAACCGGCAACCTGAGAAGTGAAATATCAGAACTTCACTTCAACTTTTTGAGGTTGAGTCGATTGTAGTCTGATTTGAGTATAGTTTTAAAACAGATGAGACATACAGTACCACACCCACTGAACTGAATTCACCTTGAATCTACACTAATTGGAGTCTTGATTTGAATGCAAATTGGAAGTGAAGGGAATGCAAATGGAGGAGTCAGTGGGGGCTTGAGTGAGGTGGAGTTTATTTGCACAATAATAATATAAGTTTAGTTTAGTTTAGTTTTAAAACAGATTGTAGACATACCGCTTTCCTCTCCTCCAGATGTCTTGACACCCACGAGCATGACGTTATCTTTGTTGCTGTCAGATCTTTGAAAGGAGGCACTGAAGAACCACACATGCAAGAAGCAAGTTATCAGTTACTACACAGTTACTACATAGTTACTACACAGTTATTACACAGTGAAATGCATGAAAGAGTCAGAACATAGAGCTGTGTTTGTGTGTGTGCGTGTGTGTGTGTGAGTGTGAAACTCACTTTTCAGTCCCATTCTCAGTCGGCTCTATAAAAACAAAGAGAAAAGACAAATACAGTATATGACAGTATTAGGTCCTGGTCTCATTCTCTCTCTCTCTTACCTCTTTCACACACACACACACACGTACGTACTCACCTGCATGATCAGATACTTTCATGCATTTAAACTTTAAGACGAAGATCACCCCAGCCACCAACACTCCCAGAACAGGCAACAGAATCCACAATATCTTCCGATCTGCCAAGAGATGAAGAACCTAAAAACCGATGCTAGTTGATTTGACATGGCCTCTTAGTAACAAATGAACACCTTAGCTAGCTGTTTTTTGACATTGCCTCTAAGTAACACGCGCCAACTTGTGGCTTCGTTTGAAAAACCACTCAGTTCGACGACTACTGTTTATGACAGTTAATAGTGGTAACAAATGGAAGTAGCAGCTAAGAAAAGAAAGAAGGACCAGGCGGATATTCACCTTTTTTCCAGACGGTATGTAACTTGAAACCTAAAAAGTGGTGCTATGGTCACAGACCACGCCATTTTTTTAATAAATGTGGGGAAAAAGCATGTTTCAATGGCTCATTATTAAAACCAGGTAGCTAGCTCCTAGTATGATACCCTGTTGGAAAATGCCAGGGGCTCGATAATGCTCCAAAATACAACGTCAGCTTCAATATTTGGGTAAGGGCTCAAATGTGGACCCCCCCAATACCACGGTTACGCCCTTGCATGAGTAACACATAAACACCTTAGCTAGTTGGTTTTTCATATGGTCCACTAATTGAACTGATTTGGGTTTAATTTGGATGAATAGTTTGAATCACTTAATTTGTCATTGTATGAATACAACACACAACAGTGTAATCCTTAAGTACATGGACTTGTACATGAACCAACCACACATGAATCCAACACTCACATCCTGCCTCATTGCACAATTCCCATGAGGTTCAGGATTTGTCAGAGGTAAGTGCACTTATAAGTCTGACCTAGTGGTTCTGCCCAATACTGCATTTGGCTTAGGTGTCATTCTGGCCAATCAGCAGACAGATGGACTCTAGCCTGCCTAATTTTTTTATTTCATTTTAAAGTTCACAGAAAGTGTATGAGGAAGTAAACGTGTGTTAACTGAGGGATCCCAGATGCTTTGTAGAAAGTAAAACGCTGCTAAAGCATTCACTGCAGTACTTTATACTGACTAGAGAAGTAAAGGGCAGAAACAGATAAAAACAACACATATGAACGGTTATCATAGGAGATATAAATAAATAAAAACAGATGAAACATAAAGAACAGATTAAGATATAGATGAAAATATAATTGTCTCCTACCTGGATCTTGTTCCTTTGCATGGTCTTCTACATCTGTGGAGCACATCATAAATACATTGCCTTAAGAATGTGTGTGTATGTGTGTGTGTGTGCTTGCATGTGTATTGTGAGTGAGACAGAAGGACAAAGGAAGAGTATGCACTGACTTTGCTCTTTAAGTCGGCTATCCACAGTAGGCTCTAGTGGTGACTCCACAGATGCAATGTCCGATGATGGGCTTCTTGGTCCTATTCCCGGTGACCGAGGAGCAATGAAGAAACATTGGGAGTGTTTGGTGCAGCTTTGAGGTAAAATTATGCAGCCAGTGACATGTGTTAAACCATTTACCTTCACCTTCCTCCTTGCTATTGGAGCTGCTCGTGCCATTTACATCCTTTTCAGCTGACAGACACACACACACACACACACATCCTGAGATTAAATTACATGAATGCTACACAGAAACATCTAAGTAAATCATATTTTCAGTGCCATTGTTGATTCAGTTCAAAGATAAATAAGACGTGATGTCTAAAAGATATGTTGTCTAAAAAAAATAGTGTTCATTAGTAGTCATTGCTGTGCAGTGTGCACTGTCAGCCAAGGCCAACAAAGCAAGTCAGAGGCAAACAAATCACTGTCCCTGCTAAAGTTGGAGGCCCTCTAATGTTTTTGCTTCCATCCATCATCCATCCTTATGACAAGTACATTATTTGTTTTGTAAAAATAGCAACATCGTAAAATGAGCACAGGTTTTCTTTGTATGAAAAAAGCAGCAATTGAACGCCCCAGGATCCAAACAAGTTGTAAGTTGTAAGTAGTACCTCCACGTTTAGCCACCTACTTTGGTTTTTGGGTTGTGCCCCTGGAAGAACTGGGTCTGCATTACTGGCAGTGGTCTCATTTGATGCCTTCTCAGGTGTTTCTGTAACTGAGGAGAATGAGACATGAAATTGCTACAGCATACAACCACTCAATAAAAATA
This sequence comes from Limnothrissa miodon, assembly GCA_017657215.1. Lineage (NCBI taxonomy): Eukaryota > Metazoa > Chordata > Actinopteri > Clupeiformes > Clupeidae > Limnothrissa > Limnothrissa miodon. The sequence continues at coordinate 395,339 of JAGFZM010000219.1, forward strand.
TATGTCTTCTGCAATAACAGTGATCCACCTAGAAACCTATCCTATTAGCAGAATGGGGAACACTGACACAACAGCAGAATAACAGGTTTATTTTAAAGTAGCCTAAAACAAATGAATATGGGGATGGAAGCACATTTTATGAAAAAAAAAAAAAAAGAATCTGGAAAATATGAGATCCTATGAAGAATGATCAATTTAGAAAAAAATCAATTTCTGGAAAAAACAAGACGTGGCAACAGTAGTGTAACTTAAGCCCTCTGTGTTTGCAAAGCGCAAATATCACTTTCGATTTTTTCTCATCCCAATGTTCAAATCACTCCTAATCGTAGTACTGCACTTATTGAATAGGGCACATTTCCCTATGACCCATTCAGTTGACAATAAGCATCACTGTCCAAAGTTTTCTCCTTTGAGATAAAATAAGAATAAGTAAAATAAAATAAAAATATTTTTTTGACAGTGACTTCTCTGTTCACACCTATGACCCAGTTTAATCTCATTTAATGTAAGAGTGTTACAGTGACTGTTTCTTTTCTCGAGGATTCCACTCATTGTACTTCGGCGAGCACTGTTCTAATGTCAAAATTCCTTCAAGATTACTTACTCAAAAAACTTTGACTTAATTCAGTTTTTCGGTTTTGTTTGACTTGCAATTAAAAATGGCAAGTCATGTCACGGCTATCCTGGCCTTGCCTTCTTCTCATACTACACTACTTTTATACAGAGATTCTGGAACAGGATGATATAATATGTAGAATGAGAAGAAAAATACATCTGGACCACAGTCTCATGAAACACATGCAAGAACAAAAAACATACACACACACACACACACACACACACAAACACAGACAAAATTTTACACAGCTTTTAAACTTACCTCCTTGTTCTGGAGTAGGTTGATCTGGAAAAAAAAAATTAAAAATAGAGTCGGGGTGAAATCTTAGGTTTCATGTCAAAACAATACTACCAAAGGCCATCTTCCTTTTCTTTCATTCTTATTGAATGTGGCTGTGAAATCATATTTTACTGAATCAACAGACAATTATGCATCAAAGATCAACACATTTTGATGTATTGTAACATTCATGTGAAGATGCAGAGCCAATGCTTCTGATTCACTCCAGTCGTTTCAGTTTAGATCTGTTGTTTTATTGTTTTGGCCTTTGTGCCTGTATCCCCTATAGGGTTTAGAGAAATAGGGGAATCAATGTCGAGGGATCTGAGGAATCTATTACCATAGAGGGATCTCTATTCACTCATGTGATCTCTTTTCACTACAGAAAATGCAAAGGAATCGAGGGTTCTCTGTTTACTAGAGAGGCTGCACGGGTATTGAGTGATCAAAAGATATATGTATCTGGATCTGCTGAATCTCTGTCTACTAGAGAGGTTGTAGAGGATTGAAGGATCTCGGTCTACTACAGAGGCTGTAGAAGGATTGAGGGATCTCTGTCTATTAGAGAGGTTGCCAAAACAGCTCATGGAATACGCTACTTTTGACCATCATCTCACTTACTTGTAGCAGGTGGTGGGGGTGCCTTAGTAGCAACTTCTACAGAGACAAAACAGAGAGCACAACCACAGATCACACACACACTTGTACACACTAATTCAGGCATGCAAACACAAATACAAATGTTAGCACAACCATAAACAGTAATACACAAACATTACGGCAAATTAGGCCGTTCAATGATAAAATAAGAACAGAAGATAATTTCAGAAAATATATTTTTGGCTGAAGGACTGTGCAGTGGTCAAAATTAACATCTTGAAATTACAACAGATAAACTGGTAAGATTATTCGAGTTATTCAAGTTTTTGTATTCATTTTACAATCAGCAAATGTAATATATAAATAAATAAAAAATAAAATAAAATATTTTTTTGGCAGTGACTTCTCTGTTCACACCTATGAACCAGTTCAATCTCATTTAATGTAAGAGTGTTACAGTGACTGTTTACTTTCTCAAGGAATCCACTCATTGTACTTTGGCGAGCACTGTTCTAATGTCAAAATTCCTTCAAAATTACTTACTCAAATTAGGCTAATACTCAAATTTTAAGCACTGAGTCCGTGTTTAGATTTTTCAAGAGTGCACTGACGGCTCTTTGGCAACCTTACAATACAAACAATCCTTCATTTTTCCTCACACGTGGGGGAGATTTAAAAACATTTACGAGCCTGTTCAGTATGCGATTCAAATGTTACTAAAGTGTGAAGCCACATCTCCATATTGTACGGCTGCCAAGGCAAGTGTTCTACAAAGGAATCGTACTTGACTTTGAGAAACAATAGCCCTGTTTATACTTTGGGCCTTTAGCCCAGGAACTTAAGCCCAGAGTACTAGCACAAGGGCTAGAGTTCCTGATTGGTTTATACTGTAGTGGGCCAAGTGGTTAACTGACAAAAATTAAAGACGCAATATTCCATGAGCAGAGTAAAAAACTCTGTAACCGTAGTAACAATTGATTATGATGTGTAAGCACCAGGGTTTGGGCTGTTGGTACATTCACGGGCATGTAGGATGTCGGAGGATTTTTTTTAATAACCGTTTAGAATGTCCCAACTTCCTATGAAACAGCGTTCATTTGACAACAAATAAAAAACATGTCTGCCCCCTTGATAGCAGCAATTGTAGCTGTAATACAATCACATGAGTCTTGTCTTACAACACTTGGCAGCACACATCCTTGAACAGTAAGTACAAAGAGATACGATGAGGTCTATACTAGCTGCTACTTGTATTGTTATCTCTAAAGCTTTACTTTTTCTCTAGGTTTCATTTACATAATGTTGATAAAGCATATAGCAGCTAGGTAGGCTACCTCAGCTACACACAACACAACGGTCATCGCCAAATGATGCAATAATGCAGTAACGTTCTTAGAGGAGCTCTCCCAAAGTTCAGACTTCAAGGTGGGAGGTCCGAGATGAAACGTTCGATGAGACGTGACGTCGCCTACCGTAACAATAGAGTTCTGTAGAATCCTCCGACATCCGACATGCCCGTGAACGCACTATGTGGCCCTGACAGTTGAGGTGGGCCTGTTGTCAGGACAACAGGTCCAGGTTTAGCCCTGTTTTAGCCCAGTCCTGTCTAGTATAAACTCCTTCCTGAGCTGGGCTTAAGTTCAAGCACCAGGTTTGGCCCCAAGTATAAACGGGGCTATTATCTCTGTGTGTGTATCAATATTCCTGTAGATATTTCTCTATGTTATCAGTTTTAGGGGTCTCAGAGAGAATGTGTGCATCTGAGCGTTGGATTGGCTTCGGTTCTAATGTTATCCAAGCTCCCAGTGGATTTTACAGGTGAATAATCAAACAACAGCCCAGAGACAAACAGAAAACAATAGTGATGAAACTCAGTCAAACGCACTGAGGCTGGTGATGTTTTGTATTCAAGCCAAGTCTGTGATTTATATAACTTAATTTGTCTAATTTATAATCCCAATGGTGCGATAAAAACATAAAATAAAGAATAACTAACAACAACATCAGACATTGTCATTTAGAAACATGTATTTGATTGCAAACCAAAGAATATGAACCAGTCATCATTGATATTAAGCGAGAAGGCAAGAAATGCAACTTTGACTTAATTCAGTTTTTCGGTTTTGTTTGACTTGCAATTAAAAATGGTAAAGAACTCATGGAATACGCTGCTTTTGACCATCATCTCACTTACTTGTAGCAGGTGGTGGGGGTGCCTTAGTAGCAACTTCTACAGAGACAAAACAGAGAGCACAACCACAGATCACACACACACACTTGTACACACTAATTCAGGCATGCAAACACAAATACAAATGTTAGCACAACCATAAACAGTAATACACAAACATTATGGCAAATTAGGCCGTTCAATGATAAAATAAGAACAGAAGATAATTTCAAAAAATATATTTTTTGGCTGAAGGACTGTGCAGTGGTCAAAATTAACATCTTGAAATTACAACAGATAATTGGTAAGATTATTAAAGTTTTTGTATTCATCTTACAATCAGCAAATGTAAGAGTGGTACACTATTTTTAACCTAATAGCGCAAGTGGTTACTGTTTGGATTTGGAGAAAAATGTATTTATTTCAGGTCAGGCAGCTACCACTTACTACATAGTTGTTAACAAGTTAACTCTAGCAAACTAGCTGACGTAAAGAGTTTTTAAAAGGGTTAAGATTAGGTGACACAGAGTGAAAGATTACGGTCGGTGACACAGAGTGAATATGCTACTAGCAAGGTTTCTTAGCTGCTATCAGTATTGAAACAAATATATATTTACATATTCAACATTCCTATTCAATATTGTATATATTTTTTAAAAACTATATACTAACTCTCAGGACCATTGGAGGCATGAGGGCCCGTTGGTATTGAGGCATCTGGGGATTCTCCTGCTGCTGTGTTATTTTGGAAGACCTCTTTTTCAGTGTTATTCTCAGAACCTTCTTGGATGTTGCCTTGAGAAACTGCTATGTTATCTTCATTCGTTTCTCCAGCTGAGTTGGCTGAAGAAGCACCTCCATCTGTGCTCTCATCTGACTGCCCTGTAATGAGAATGAGGAAACCAAACAAGTATGTTATTTCTTGTCCAGATTATGAACCAAACCAAGCCAAAACCAATGCTAAATTATTACAATACATGTGGATTTGTTTACAAACCAAAGAAATTAATCCAGTGCTATGATGACTAACAAAGTCATTTCATAAGGCTATAAGTCATTAAGGGTCTAGCAGTGAAGCTGCAGAACAAGGTCAACTAGACTGCATTTTCTTGGCTGAGATTGAGGAAGGCAAGTACAGCAGAGCCCTCAGAGTATTTAAAGTATGTAGTGATGGGTGTGGGACTAACACAGTCATTGGTGTAAAAGGTGAAGAGAAAAGGGGTTAGGAGACTAATAAGAGCACATCCTTGTGGGGCACTAGTGTTAATAATGGTGGGGGATGATGATTCTACACACATATTTTGACTTATGGTGATCTGTCACTGAGGAAGTTGTGGATCCACTGGCAGAGTGGCAGAGGGACATAGTGGAGTTTATTGAAGGCGTTGGATGTTGTTGAAGGAAGAACTGAAGTTGAATATGCAGTAACTGAGGATGCAGAGGTGGCCAGGTGTTTTCAGGTGTTGGAAGGGAGTACAGCGTCCTCTGTTCCTCTCTTGGCCTTGTAGGCGAATTGATAGGGGTCCAGCTGTGGGCTGACCACAGGGAGGAGGATTCTAAGAATCAGTTTTTCCAGGTATTTAATTATTACTGATGTGCGCGTGCAGATGGGCGGGCTTTCCTGGGTATTGGTACAGTATGATGGTGGATGTCTTCCATAGAACAGGTACTGTAGCAGATGTGAATGATTCTGAGAAGAGCGAAGGGAATGACGGGAGAGAACTCAGCGGCGCAGTTCTTGAGTATCCGAGCAAGGATTCCATTTGGCCCTGGAGCATTGCCAGGCTTGAATCTCTTCAGCTGTTGGCGCACATCCTTGGCTGTGCTATCCAGGGTGTGGATAGCCTCCAGTAGGGTGCTACACGTGTCGAATCTGGAGTAGAAGGTGTTTAAGTCCGTAACAAAAGAATTGGTGTCTGAAATTGTTTTTAGTTTGTGTTTTATGTGTTGACCTGTGAGTGCCTTTATTCTTTGAAATGCCTGTCTTGTGTTCATGGTGCTGAATTTGTGTTCCAGTCAGGGCTCTGAACCGGTTGAAGGAACGAAACCTGAAACCGGAAACGAACGGAATTTTACGAGGAACGGAAACGAAAATGAAATAGTCTTCAACTGTTCCGGAACAGAAACGTTATTCCATAAAAAATCCATAAAACCGTTATTCCACGAAATCCATAAAACCGGTTAATAACGCTTTTTTTCGTTCTCTATATATTTATAAAATTTCACAAAAGCATAGCCTATGTCAGGGGGAAAAAAGACTATTTCCAGTTGTGCGTTCACTTCGCCACCCAGCTCAATACAGGCAGCGCTCACGATTTCCAACAGCAAAAGACAGGCTATAACATGTTCGCTTATAAACAGGGTTAGGAATTATTTAGCAAGCCTTTGAAGATCTCATAAAACTTACAACCAGGTAAGGAGTTTCTAGCACTTATTCAGAAATGTTTTTGATAAGAAATTATTTATCATAGAATAGGCCAGTAAGCTGTAGGCTATGTGGGATGGATAGCCCAACTGACTGTTTTTGGATGCCACCTGTGAGTTATTATTTTTGGGCATACAGTGTAAATCAAGGGCAAATAGTAATGAGTACGTCTATTCTAAGGTATAGACCACAAAAATAGACTTGATAGGCCCGCCAAACACTGCCGGGACGACAACAACAAATATTTTACGCTCCGAACCGGTTCATATGTTGGTGGCGGAATGCAAGAATGAAAACGTTAAACATACAAACAACAGGTTTGACTTGTCATGCTCAAGTCTCAATGGACGTGGGCTGCCCATCACCTGCCTAATGGCCCAATTCACACCTCCCTTCTCACTCTCAAGGCAACACGTACCCTCGCCAGATGTACCCCTCCCCCACAGGACCAATGGGAACCCCACTCAGACACACCCCGCCCCCCCCCCCCCTCTTATCAGCTTATCAGGAGAAAGTGGGCGTCAACGATGCCATCTCATACACACACACACTCACCTGGACAAGGGTGACAAGCTCCTGTAGATGTTTGTGGATGCCCACCTGGGGCCTCATTTATAAAACTTTGCGGAGATTCCACTCTAAAAGATTTTGTGCGCAAAAAGTCAGAATTTTTGTACGCAAAAAAACAAAACTGATTTATAAAACCTTGCAGCGCAAACATGTACACACTTTTCTCATTATAAATACGGACTTGCATTACCTTATACGTTGTGTGCGAGCCTCGTTCTCCTCCCAAGGTCGTCCCATATTTACCCAATAAGGTCCATGTTAATCACTCAATGAATATGGTAACTTCTAAAGGTGCCTTCGATAGCCATAATCGATAATCATGACACGGTAAATGTGAAAACAAAACACGATTCAGGATCTTCACTAAATCTCGTTTGAAGGCCATAAAAAAGAAATATCAAATTGAAATAACAAAAGTGAGTAAAAGTAAGTTCAGCGCCAAGAACCAAGCACTGAATATAGAATTTGTTGCATATTTCTCTTATTAGGCATGTTACGAATACTACATTACAATTTAAAGTGCTCACATGCAGGAGGAGGAATACAGGAGCCTGGTGGAGGACTTTGTGCAATGGTGCAGACTCAACCATCTACAACTCAACACTGCCAAGACCAAGGAGATGGTAGTGGACTTCAGGAGGTCCAAGCCCGCCCTGCTGCCAGTCACCATAGAGGGGGTTAATGTAGAGGTGGTGAAAACATACCTGGGAATACATCTGGACGATAAACTGGACTGGTCAGTCAACACAGAAGCACTCTACAAGAAGGGGCAGAGCAGGTTGTACTTCCTGAGGAGGCTGCGGTCCTTCAACGTCTGCAACAAGCTTCTCTGGATGTTTTACCAGTCTGTTGTTGCCAGCTGCATAGTGGGCCTTTAACGCCAAGATCTTCTTTGGAGCGCTCTTAAGAACGCTGTGAACAAAGAATGCGTTTCCCAGAGTCGCTCTTAGCTTAAGAAGATCTTTCACTTCTTTCACTAAGAAGGAAACGTAAGATCGAGCTGACCCACTCTTAAAGGGATAGGTCGGTTTTTAACATATTAAGCCCCTTTCACAGGTTGTCTAAAATACAATAAAATGGTTGACATCGAAATTTTGACGATTGCTTTGTCTCGGCTATTTGGGAGATGTAGAATCGCCTCTGCCTGCCTTCAAAATGGCTAGCAATGGGCATGTGTTGTTTCTATCCTTAAAACACTGGATTTAAAAAAGTGCTACTCACCAAGTGGTTAGTGGTGCTCAATGATGTTCCAAAACATGTATCGCAGCGAAATAAAGCTTCCGTCATGTTTTATTTGGCACTTTGTTTATATGAAGGAGCAAATAGATCCCTATGGGACTTATAAAATGGCAAATAAAACATGACAGAAACAGTATTTTGCTACGATACTTGGGTTGGAACATCAGCAAGCGCCACTAATCAGTCCATGAGTAGCACTTTTTTTAAAACCAGTGTTTTAAGGATAGAAACAACACATGCCCATTGCCAGCCATTTTAAAGGCAGGCAGAGGCGATTCTATATTTCCCAAATACCTGAGACAGGAGCAATCATTAAGATTTTGGTGTCAACCACTTTATTTCATTTTGAACAACCCGTGAAAGGGGCTCAATGTGTTAAAAACCGAACTATCCCTTTAACAGCCATCTTAGCGATCAAATGCTCAGTGAGCATAGCCTGCCAGTAAGGTGTAGATTTCTGGGCTTTAGTGATCAAGCTGCATCAGGGAAATATATATCCTCCACTTTTTAAAACAATAAAACAATGTTCAATGTTGAAATGCGCTCATAGCTGTGGACCACTGGTGCAAGAAACATAGTAGAGAAGAAAAAACTACTTGGATACACTTGATGGCACACACACACGTTATCAAAATGAACTTATGCTACATCCACATGCAAATACTTTGTTTTAGCAGGAGAGAAGCGCGTACACGCGCGGCAACAACTAGGCTACTTATGGTTTTCTTTTAATAATTTTTTACTCATCATGGATATCGCCCCTGGGCTTAAAGGAGAAGGCCAGTGTGATTTGGACCTGGACTGTACTGAAAGATGTTACCGAGTACAAACATATTTCCAATGCCCACCTCCGTTCACCCCCAGCATTCTGCATTAAACCGTTTTTAGCCGAAGCTTTCATTAACCTTACACTGCTAGCTATAGGGCATCACTTTGCCTATGCAGCTAAATCGCTATTTTTACACCATTAACAAGGTTCAAAGTATTCCATTTAAAACGAGACAATGAGAATTTTGAAAGTGTACAGGTACTTCTAAAAAGACAGTTTATAAAGACAGTACATTCTCAGAATTTCCCGGTCACCGCCATCTTGAAATTACAGTACAGACAGTATTTTCTAAATCAAATTGCAATTTTGTACTGCGGCATTGACAAATAAATAAAGAGGGTTTTTAAGTTGCTGACAGTGAAACACTATTAAACTTCCACCATTATTCTGACAAAGTCATGACAGATTGACTAGGGCTAGTCTTAATTGCTCATGTCATTTCCGGGGTAAATGGACATCACATCCAGGTCATCAGGCAAGTTGTGGCACTTGATGAATGGCTTTGGTCCATGGGTCAGTACTGATGCCTTCAAAATGGCTACCCTAGCCCTAGAGAGAGACAGTGTCTGTGTGTGTGTGTGTGTGTGTGTGTGTGTGACTGTGTGAGCCCTACTGTTATATCCTGTCTGAGTGCCCAAGCCAGTGAAAAATGGCTTCCTGCTTCGAGCCAAACATTGTTACCGGCAGCAACAAAGCCACACCTCTTTTCCAGCCAACACCCTGAAAAGTGTGAAGAGCATGACCAACAGTCTGTTATCTCTTGTCACAAAGGCACACACACACACACACAAACACACACACAGTCACCTAAGTATGTGAGCATATAGATACTTATACAAAATATCAGGTTTCCTAACTGTAAGCAACTGCATTGTGCTGAATGTTTTATTAAACCTGTTGGATTCTTCTTAGATGTGTGGCTTTGCGACCTGTATACTTTATATACACACACATGTCAACGTGACTTGAGCAACAAAAATAGAAAAAGATCAATCGGCAGAAATGCTTCAGAGAAGTCCCATAGCATCAGTCCACTAGAAATTACAGTGATCAGACCAATTTTGTCACACACATGTGGACACAGAGTTAGTCTGAGATGGCCTTTAGGGGTGTGGGTGTGGCGGTGACGATGGAGGTGTGTGTGTGGGATAGGCTACCACTGTCATATTGTAATAATAAATACAATGCTATTATATATTTGTATACCCAAATATATACTCAAACATAATTTTACATATTTGTGCCTTTGTCTATACATATTTGACATTAAAGATGCAAACTACTTGAAACGGATGCCTCTTCCTTGGTATGTTGAACATTTTGATGTCATTTCCAACTCTGTTTGCACAGTTCACTACACAACAACTTGTTGTCATGTTGCTTTCCTCCACAGTTTCAATACAAAAATACGCTGCTTTCTGCCCCGGTCTTGCGCAGTGCAACGACGTTGACGTTGCTGTGAAATCCATGTATTCAATACACAAATTAAGTTAAGAAGTACATATAATAAAAGAAAAAATAAAACAATAATGTAGGCTACATTATAGCCTACATGTGGGCCTATACTGTGGATAGATTAATTTAGCAAAGAACTTTGCAAGATGCTCAAGATATAGGTCTAAGAACAGATGCTAACAGAAATAAATGGTTGGTCGTGTCACCTACCCACTCTGAATAGTTGCCAGTTTTTGTCCAGTCGGCGTTGTAAACTGTGTAACTCTTTTTCATTGCCGCTGGCCCTGACTTTGTGCATCCTCCTTGTCCGTCTCGGCAGTGTCCAATCTAACTAACCCGCATTCTTTCACTCTCTTGAAAATTCTGCTTGTGTGTTAATGTAAACTTGTGATGTGTTAATGTAAACATTTGTTTTCACAGGTTTGCATTAACCAATCAAATAAGAGCATGCCTGCCTCTGACAGCTGGATCAAGATACCATAAAACAAATAGTAGTCTAGGATTGCATGAGCAGAACGTAGATTTTATTAAAAGTGAAACTAGGAAATAGGTAAAAAAAAAAAAAAAAATTAAGTGCCTTTGTACCAAAAAAACTGAACATTTGGTGTCCCGGGAAAGATTATCAGTTTTCCGGAACAGACATTAAAAAAAGAGATTCCCGGGAAAACCAGAACATGTGGCAACCCTAGACGGGCCTGGTGTGGTGTGGGAATGTCCGCAGGCTGTTTATGCCCTTTGGGCACGGCAGCATTAAGAGAGGCCGATTGGCACTGATAGCGGGTAGATTACGGTATCAGGGGACAATAATGCCCCTTCCCTCTCTCACAAACTACACTACCCCACCCCCCAGCCCTGTCAGTCCATCCGTAAGAGGAGGGGCATTAAGCCTCCTATTGACTGGTGAGCTGGGGTGGTATGAGTGTGTGTATCAGTGTGTGTCAGAGTATGTGTGTGTGTATGTTTGTTGGGATGGGAGTTGAACTATAAACAAACAATTTCCCCCTTTTTCTGTTTTACAACAGGACTGCTGTCTGAAGATAGAGAGAGAGAGAGTGTGTGAGAGAGAGATCGAACAAATTTTGGGGAAAGCAATCTGCTTGAAAACTTATCGGCCATAAATCTCACATGACCCTCTGAGTGTGTCTGAAGATCACAGGGCACTATATGGATCACAGACTATAAGTAAGAAGTTAATGTAAATCAAGCAGATCCTCCATAGTAATGACAGTAGATAGATCATGGGCTCCACAGACAACTTCACATCAGTCAGGCAGCGCTGAGAAGGATAATGGACGCACACTTCTGAGACTACAGCAAGGGAGTGTGAACAAGTCAACAAGTCAAGATGATGCTACTAATGTTGCCACAGTCGAATTCAGATAGCATTTCCCTGCCTGAGATGCTCCACCCAGGCTCATAGCCTACAGTACAAGGCCAACCATGTGCTTTGCACAAGATCTCCTGGCACAAAAACAATCCATTCGTTCCCTCTGAAATAATAACTTGCGTTAATAACTCCAGAAGTGCCATCTTTAACGACTATTACACCAGCTATGCTTGGTGGAGAGTTTATCAGAAGGGGGAAGCAGCACCCAACGTGTGTGGTTGTCATTCGTGCAGACCTCATTATCATTATCTCATTATCATTGTTACTATCAGTTTATTTCTTTTGCTTGAGTGCCTCATCATGCAGTGAAACATTCTGAATAAGATGTTGAACAAAAGAGCACTACAAGTACAAGCTACTACTGTGCAGCACAGAATGCTACAAGTACAGACAACTACTGTGTGGACAGAAGCTATACCACTGTACAAAGCACTATGCTGTGCTGCACAGAAGACTATTTACCACATTTTGTTACCCTATATTTATACATGTGTAATGACAATAAAGCTTAATCTAATCTAATGTTCATACAGTTGGTTCTTGGCAGATGCTTTTACACAATGTTAATACAAAACTGGATTAGAATATTCTAAAAAATCTGCTCCCTGACTTACTGTAGAGACATGGTTGTTGGTTGCTAGCAACTGACAGAGCCCTAATCACTGCACACTTTATTATAAAGTTAATTATGTCCCCTCAGTTCATATACAGGAAAACTCACCTTCCTGTCTTTTCATGTAAAAATAAATCGGTGCTATCTCTTTACTCCAAATTGAAAATGCCTTTTGTGCCAATATGTGTTTTGTACAATAGTGTCATCTATTACCTGTTCGCCAGAGTGAATGTGCTCTTTGTGTTAATACACAGGCAAACTAACCTTGCTCACTTTTGTCCATTTATGTTGGCCAACCCACCCATCCAGGTCTCTCCATATGCCCTATGCCCTACTGTATGCTCTTCCCCTGGGTCTCGGCCACTCTGGCCCCAAAAGCCGCGAGGGAGTGAGTTAGCGTGTTAGCCAGCGGACCATGCTCAGTGGTCTGTGAGCAACGGGAGTTGCCGTGGGAACGGTGTGTGTGTCGCCCGCGGCGCGGACATACCAGTGGGCTTATCAGAGCCGCGCTCCAGCGGAAGAGCCCGTTTAGGCCCGTTTGAAGTGTCTGGAGTCCGGTCCAGCGCAGCGTGAATGGCCAGAAGGACGCACCAGTGCAGCCCAGAGAGATGCTATCACACGACACGCAGATGCTGTGATACTGTACATCACACATACTGGGCTCTCTGGGGCTTTTGCTCTGCCTGCTCTCAAACACACACACTTTTGATGGCTCATCTCAACCACATACATACACTTTTGATGGGTCATCTCAACCACATAAACACATTTTTGATGGGTCACTTCAACCACCCATTGCCATGTAGTTACGTAGGCTAGATTAGCTTTATTATTCTACAGTACATAACCGAATAAAAACTCATGCAACTGTAGTACATTTTAAACTCTTAATGAAACTCACTCATCTAAAGTATTTTTAAACTCTTAATGAAAGCTCATCCTACTAAAGCACATTTTAAACTCTGAATGAAAACTCACACAAATAAAGTACACTTTAAACTCTAAATTAACTTAACTGCAAAATCCATTGACTGTATTTAATGACTGAACAGCTACAAACACACACAGAAACAGAACTAAAATACTGTATTCAACATGGATTTTATTTTAGCTTCTAACTGCATCTGCCAAGCTGCTGATGGAAGTGACAAACACCCATCAGAACATCTCAGACGCCCCACCCTGCTCTAATATGTTCGGGTTGCCATGGAAACCTTGGTCCCGGTCATGGACTATCCTTATGCCGGGCCTGACACACACAGCCGCCTCAACTTCTAACACTTCAGACAGATGAAGCGAACTTGTGTATGTGTTTTTACACCTGCACATGTTAAAGGCCTCCAGCTCTCTGTTCAAATGGACCTCTGGGTTGAGTGAACAGCTCATTCATTTGATCTGTTGCTTTCTTTCCAGCTAAACCACATTAAACTTACACACACACACACACACACAGACACACACACACCTGAGCCAGCACTCTTACCTGGATGGAGGAGTGTGGAGGCCACAAGCAGGACAAATATCCACGTAGACTTCATGGCAGCACTAGCAGCAGTGACTGACTGAGAGGCTGTGTGTGTATGTGTGTGTGTGTGTGTGGCAGAGGGTATGTGTAGGGGAGTGGAGTGAAGCTTGTCTCTAACTGACTGAATGAGTGTGTGTGTGTGGCTGTGGGTGGGGCTGGGGACTTTCTGGGTGTTTTCAGCGTACCGTGTGTGTGTGTGTGTGTGTAGAGCAATTAGTGGACTGGAAAAGGTGTTCACATCCAGGCTGGGCGTCCTCTCTCTGCAGCCCTTCCTAAAAGAGAGCTGGGTGGAGAAACACAAGCTGCTGGGACAGCTGCGTGTGTGTGTGTGTGTGTGTATGTGTGTTTCTGGGCAGAGTGGAGGATAGCATTCAACCAGCACGAGAACCTACCCAGAAGCTGAGAAGTTTCAGAGGGGAAAATTCTTCTGTCCAAAGACAGAGAGAGGGTGTGTGTGTGTGTGTGTGTGTGTGTGTGTGTGAATTCCTGTGCCATTCCTGACAGGAACTCCGTCCCAGTGGCTGTGTTTATGTTGCAATGGCAGGACCCTGGGAGAGGGAAAGAGTGGTGCTGCTGCTGCTCTCTCTCTCTCTCTCTCTCTCTCTCTCTCTGTGTGTGTGTGTGTGTGTGTGTTTATGTTGCAATGACAGGACCCTGGCCTTATTTTTTCCTGCTGTAGCTCAAACAGTCACAAGAAAAAACAAGAGTTGCTGTGTGTGTGTATCAAAGAGTTTTGTGTGTGCATGAGAGAGAGAGAGAGAGAGAGAGAGAGAGAGAGAGTGTGTGTTTCTGTTTGTGTGTGTGTGTGTGTGTGAGATCGAGGAAGATGTTGCTTTATGTGTGTGTGTGTGTGAGAGAGAGAGAGAAAGATGCTGTGTGTGTGTGTGTGTGTGTGAGAGAGAGAAAGAGCTAGAGACAGAGGGAGACAGAGAGAAAGACAAAGATGTTGCTGTATGTGTGTGTCTGTGAGAGAGAGAGAGATGTTGCTGTTTTTGTGTGTATAAGGAAGATGTTGCTGTGTGTGTGTGTGTGTGTGTGTGTGTGTGTGAGAGAGAGAGACATGTTGTTTTATGTGAGTTTATGAGAGAAACATGTTGCTGTGTGTGTGTGTGAGAGAGAGAGAGAGAGAGAGAGAGAGAGAGAGAGAGAGAGAGAAAGAGAGAAAAATATTGCTGTGTGTGTGTGAGTGAGAGTGAGAGAGAGAGAGAGAGAGAGAGAGAGAAAGAGAGAAAATATTGCTGTGTGTGTGTGTGAGAGAGAGAGAGAGAGAGAGGGAGAGAGAGAGTAAAGCATAGCTCAGGGTCCTTCTGAATCCAAATTTCTGATGATACCGAGATATGGTTTTCAAAACACACAGACACACAAACATACACACACACTCACACACTCAGTTCACAGGTTAAGCTCTGTGGTCTCTGTGTATGCGTATGTTTGTGTGTGTGTGTTTTGAAAACCATCTAACACAATGCAAACACTCCCTCTGCTCTACACTCGACATGTATGTAAGAGTGTGTGTCGGTGTGTATGTGTGTGTGTGTGTGAGTGTAAGGTGACACTAAAGCCTAGGAAACAGCATTGTGGAGTCTGGCAGGGATGATAATGTGTGTGTGTGTGTGTGTCTGTGTGTGTGTGAGTGTGTATGAGAGGAAGGGAGGCGAGGAATGAACAGGAGGACAGAGGACGGGAGAGATAGATGACAATCTCTGCACTGCACAGGTTGAGGTGAACATACTGTGTGTATGGATGTGTGTGTGTGTGTGTGTGTGTGTGTGTGTGTGATCTTGCACTAAAGCCAGGAAACAGCACTGTGGAAATAGAGTCTGGCAGGAATGATTGTGTGTGTCTGAGTCTGTGTGTATATGTGTACACGTAGAGTTTTGTTGTTTACATGCTCCACACACCACAAATCAGACTAATTCATGGCTTATGGCCATTAGCAGTGTCAAGGGAGGAACCATTTTAGTGTACTCCCTTACAAATACACACACACACACACTTCCTCTCTGTGTGTGTACTCCCTTACACACACACACACACACAGACTTCCTCTCTCTCATGAACACAATGCTGCATCATAGAAGCTGAACGGAGGACACGACACTAGAACCATGTGGCCCTAAGGTTGAAACAACTTGACCTTTCACCCCTTGGATGGGCAGGGGCTTGAGCCCTAGCAGTAAAGCAAGCCAGTGATGATATATTGAAATTGCTGTGAAAACGCCCCCCCCTCCCCCACCCCTTCAGTTGCTAGTCAGGATGAACATCCTCTTGAGTTGAGTGACATGCATGGTTTAAAGATGAGTCATCCTTGGCCTGCCTAATTAGCCTGTAAAGCCCGTATCAGTGCTTAAGGGTTTGCAAACATGGATTCAGTGCATGTCAGCTCTCAATTAGGCAATTACCAGGCTTGTGCATAATTAAGAATTTTAGAGCCCTCTTATTAGTTGTGCTTTGCAAGTGTAATCAAAATTACATAAATTTAATTTTTTTCTTTTTTAAACTTAAATCACAAGTCTGTATTCGGTTTTGTTGCCACATCTAAAATTGAACAGAAATTCAAGTTATTCACAATATAATTCTTAAACCGTCCAAACTTCACACTTTTAAAAGGTGTGGTCTCTCTTCTTAGGACTCTGGCTAGGGGATCTGAACACAATCAAACCTGGTGCAGCTTGTCCCCCAACAACAGAATGAAACACTGCAGGAAGTTGGTTAAGAACAACTGAAGCTGCATGAGCTACCTCAATAGAAGACCTTTTTAGTTTTTTTTTTGTTAGTTTTTCGTTGTTTTGAAAGTTGTAGTAGTTTGAGTAGGCTATGGAGAAAAGGTGAGATTGTGTGCACATATCAGGGCTTGACATTGGCACCCGCCCACCCGCCAAATGCGGGTAAAAACGGCTGTGGCGGGTAATAACTTTAGTCTCACTAGCCACTTTGGCGGGTAGTTTATTCTTTGGTATGACAATATTTTGATGTAGTTTTCTCATCTGATATAATAAACGCATTGCAGTGTAATGTTACGTGCATACAATTCTCATGAACATTCTGATACAACATGTTTAGAACGCGTGTTAAAGGTGCTCTTTGAGATGTAGCAGGATTTTAGCGTGATTTTATTTTTGTCTTAAATCGTAGGCATCTCCCTTTGATTGGCTAGCTTTCTGCCTCCTGAATAATGTTACATTGTGAAAAAACAGTACTCTCAAACAAACATCAGGGGGCATAAAAAGCCGATCAAAGAGCGATGCCTACCATTTCAGACAAAAATGAAATCACGCTAAAATCCTGCAGCATCTCATAGAGCACATTTAACGTTGACGTCTGAAACGTATCTTTTTGCTTCTCCTATGCTAGACGTTAACATAACTTCTCTCATCCACACTTGCACTGCTGTTACCACCAGATTCGAGTTATAACATTGCAGCTGATTGAGGCACTGTAATTGGGTCGAATAAAAATACAGCAACTCAGAACATGTATCATTTTAGTGTGTTATAATGGGTACTATTATCAGGTATTATTATTCATGTACATATTTTTATTACAGAATGAGTTCAGTTGAAGCCTACTTAATCTGTTATTTTTCAGTTTCATGTCGTAAGAGGCTTGATGTTTTTATATTGGGAACTATCTTAACAGTACTGAAAATTTGGCTACTAGGCTACTACAGTGATACTTTGTTTGCTGTCATTCATAAATAAATCTAGATCTAACAAACAATAATGTATCATGCTGAAGAAAAAAATATGATTTTCAGGCAACAAAATTGTGGCTAGTGAAAAGGCTGAATGGCTAGTGACTCCGGAAATCCACAAGCTACATTGGCCAATGAGCAAAAACGTCCTGCCACATATGTGTGTGTGAGTATGTAAATTGGTAAATGGACTGCATTTATTTTGCAGTTTTCTACTCCTACAAGCACTCAAAGCACTTTATAGTGTATGCCACACATTCTCCCATTCTCACGTCAGTGGCAGAGGCTGAGCTGCCATTGCCTCATGTCACATACTGATTAAGCACCTCAAAATATGTATCCCAGGCTGGCAGCACTTCAACCTTTTTCTTTGTTTTTTTAAGTCCTCCCTTTTTAAGTCCACATTACTACATGCTTAAAAGCGTGCTTGTTTTTTTAGATGTAGATATACATCTATTTTATGTAGTTGTGTATGAAGGTGTGTATGTTTATTTGATGGACACAGAAGCACTGGATGTACAAAACACTCTTTAGGAGAGTGACTGTACTTAACATCAGATTGATATTAACAATCACACACAATGAACTCATGATATCTTTGTGTGTGTTTGTGTGTGTGTCTTTTCTGAGCGTTTCTGGGAGTGAGAGGAAATCACTCTGGCACAGCAACTTATGTGTCAGGCCAAGGTAAAGACTTCCTGTCTGTCTGCAGTACAAAAACATGTCTTATTTAGTGTGTGTGTGTGTGTCTGTGTGTGTGCGCGTGCATGCACTTGCATGTGTGTCATCAGGAAGGTGCATTGCCTCATATGTTTCTCTAGTTGAATGTTTGGCCAGACTCTCCAAGGACAACACAAAGCACTACTTCAGAGGCAACCGAGTGTGTGTTTGTGTGTGTGTGTAAATGTGCAAAGGCATGTTTGTAAATGCATGTGTATGTGTGTTTATGTGTGTGC
>JAGFZM010000220.1:11961-26365 GCA_017657215.1 Limnothrissa miodon
CACACACACACACACACACACACACACACACACACACACACACACACTTCTGTCTGTTTTTTTTTTTTAACTCTCAGTTTTACTGTTGTCCTCTGTAGAAGAAGAAGGGAAAAATGCTCAAACACGTGCATGAAGCACTGGTGCATGGTGCCCTAATGCCTGGTTTATGGCCGTTACACTCTGCTATGCGTCAGACAGGCAGCCCGAACACAGTATCACTATGTCTAATATACTGTATGAACTCCACTCAGCAAACGCAGTGTGAGTTTGCATACCCACGGAGTAGCAGAGGGGACTGCACCGAGATGCTGTCGGTGTGTTGGCAAAGAGTGGAGATGAAAGATGTGCACGCGCACACACACACACACACACACGCACGCACACACACACACACACACACACACACACACACACACATATAAGCGAGCTTACAAGAAAGCCTTGCGATCCACCTGCCTCACCACATATTCACAGCAGGGAATAGAGAGAGCATGAAAGAGGCCTAGACACACACCCACACAACCCCACTGAGATGTACCTAGACAGATGACACAAACACAAACACACACACACACACACACAGACACACACACCAGAGACAGATATAAACGGAGAGAGGCATATTTTGAATATAAATAAAATAACACACTCAGTCAGATTTGCTACCGAAAAATGCATCAAGACACCTTGATTGCCAGAGAGTTGCCAGAGGATCAGCTCCTGCTTTGACATTACTGAGAGTAATATGGACCCATTAGAGAGAGAGAGGGGAGAGAAGAAGAGAGAAAAAAAGAAGAAGAGAGTGAGAGAGAGTGAGAGAGGGGGGATCAGAGTGTCTGTGTATGTCAGTGAGAGAGAGAGAGAGAGAGAAAGAGAGGTAGAGAGAGGGGGAAACAGAGGAGGGAAGACAAAGCAATAACTCTGCTCTTGTTCACGCAAACACAGCCTATTTCATCCGGCCGCCGTGTTAAATGCCACGCCTGTCTCCACCGGCGGATGCTTTGGGAGTGTACATGATTAACACTTTGTCGGGCACGCCGTCCCAACACAGAAACATCAGCCACATATCATCCTTAAGCATGAGTGACGGAGGAGGGTGGGGGTCACTAATCAATTTTTGCCAGGTTTTTAATAGCGGATACAAAAATCGTTTGGCAGCTAGAGCGGTTTGGCAGGTCGGTTGTTCGGCTTCTGCGGCTGATGGAGTGGCTTAAAATGCACAGCAGTGCAGGTAGATGGAGGTGTGTTCATTCGGCGCTGGCATTTGAGCTAAAGCACCACACACACACCCACACACACACACACACACACACACACACACACACATACACACACACATGCATGAGTATTGAAACGCTACCCACATAACACTAATTTGGACCTGAGAGGAAGCAAATGCATACCAGATTATATTATTCAAGGGTAAAAGCAAACAGCATCGGCAGAACATGATGAATTTGTCCTATTAGTGTACTGTGGTGACTCAAAACTCCAAACCTGATTTATAAACCTTATCAGATGCTCACATTGACAGGGACAGCAACAACAAAAACAGTGTGAAAGTGTGTGAATTATCCTAATAGTTTCAAAAGCTAAATGCTCGAAATAACAAACCTAGTGAATTACTCACGCAATCTCACTCACCATCTTTCCCACATACACAGGCACACACACATGCTCACACAAACATACACACCCACACACATGCATTCATGCACACAAATGCACAAACACACACACACACACACATACACACATGCGCATGCACATACACACTCACACACACACACACACACACACACACACACACACAAATACAAGTACTCATACCAATGCACAGCTGGCCAACCTCTTGCAATCCATAGCTCCAACTATCACACCAGCTATCACACATGTGATCAACGCTTCACTATCAACAGGAATCTTCCCTTCTGCATTCAAGCATGCTCAGGTAACACCTCTACTCAAAAAACCCTCTCTTGCTCCCGACCAAGTGGGAAACTACAGGCCGGTCTCTCTCCTTCCGTTCCTTGCTAAAACTATTGAAAGGGCGGTATTCAAACAGGTTACTGAATTCTTGAGCCAACAGAACCTACTCGACCACAACCAATCTGGCTTTAAGAGCGGCCACTCCACTGAAACAGCTCTACTATCTGTGGTTGAAGCCTTAAAAGAAGCCAGAGCGGAATCAAGGTCATCTGTACTCATCCTGCTTGACCTGTCAGCTGCGTTTGATACGGTAAACCACAGTATTCTACTGTCTATACTGTCAAACATGGGCATCAAGGGAGATGCATACTGCTGGTTCGAATCCTACCTCACTGGGCGACTGTTCAAAGTGTCCTGGCTAGGACACACCTCTGCGCCTTACCACCTTGCTACTGGAGTACCCCAAGGATCTGTGTTGGGCCCCCTTCTTTTCTCCATCTATACCACTTCTTTGGGCCAAATCATCCGCCAGCACGGCTTCTCTTACCACTGCTACGCCAATGATACCCAGCTCTATCTGTCATTCTCACCCGATGACCCAACCATCCAAACACGAATCTCGGATTGCCTCTCTGACATCTCTGCATGGATGCAAGACCATCATCTCCAGCTGAACCTCTCAAAAACCGAGCTGCTGGTCCTCCCAGCTAAACCAACTACTCACCACAACATTTGCATCAACTCTGGCTCCTTGTCTCTTGCTCCCTCACGAGTAGCAAGGAACCTAGGTGTTATGATTGACGACCAGCTAACCTTCAATGACCATGTTGCTTCTGTTGCCTGTCGCTTCGCACTATTCAGTATCAAAAAGATCAGACCATACCTAACTCAACAAGCCTCCCAATTGCTGGTTCAAACAATGGTCCTCTCACGCCTTGACTACTGCAATGCCCTTCTGGCAGGACTTCCTGCCTGTGCCGTCAAGCCACTTCAGATGATCCAAAATGCTGCGGCGCGTCTCATCTTCAATCAGCCGAAGAGAACGCATATCACCCCTCTGCTAATCGAGCTCCACTGGTTGCCTCTGGCGGCTCGCATCAAATTCAAATCACTGATGCTGACTTACAAAGTGCTTAGAGGATCTGCCCCTTTTTATCTAAGCGCTCTCATAAAAGCTCAGGCTACCCCCCGAACACTCCGGTCCTCCAATGACTGTCGACTGGCAGTCCCGGCACCTCGCCCAAGGCAATCCAGACTCTTCTAATATGTCGTCCCACGCTGGTGGAATGACCTACCAAAAACAATCAGAACAAGGCCATCTCTGGAGAGCCTTCAAAAAGCTCTTAAAGACCCAGCTATTCAGAGAACATCTTCTATCCTAGCACTAAAATGAACTGAAGCACTATCCCCTAGCACTATGCTCCTTAAGGTTTCTGCTATGTAGCTCGATTGTTATCCTCATTTTGTAAGTCGCTTTGGATAAAAGCGTCTGCTAAATGCATAACTGTAAATGTAAATGTAAATGTCTATTAAAAAAGCCACAATTGATCTTTGACATGCATTTTTAACCACTGACAGAGCTTTTGGTCTCCTTTTGGACACCTTCAAACACTGAGAAGATCAGAGGACTGGCTAACATCCCATCTGACATTAAGCCATCTGTCCTTATCAGTAATGAGCACAGTTTGCCTCCGCACAATCCACCATTTAGTCACTACTACATGCCGCTCCAGCAGGTTAGCCGTGGAGAATTTTTACTAAGATACATCTGTTTGATTGTTCAACTAAGCAGACACAAAAAAAGGAAAAAAAAATGAAGAAAATAAGGTGTGTGTGTTTGTGTGTGTGTGTGTGTGTGTTTGACCACCAGATTACACAGCTGGTCTCTATAGGGTGTTTGATGCTGGGCTATTAGTCGCCTGCTAAGTCCAATTCACAACAGGACTCTGTTAAGGGCTCCACTAAAGCAGAGATACACAAATAAGCAGGCAAATGCTCTGTTACGAAAGCTTCTATGCGAATAATGAAGAATAATATAGAGATGCTTGGCCGAGAGGGGAGAACACATTATTAGATGATTCCAAAGAAAGCTGTTGCTGTTTATTACCTTAAATGTTGACTTGTATAATACCCTTGGTGTTTTAAAAAGACAAATAAAGTAAACTTGCAGTGAAATCTCAGGGAGGACAAATCATGTCACAGCAAAACAAACCTGTTCTCATTCTCATCATCCATCAGTTACGTCTTGTCCAGTTTTCTCTTAGTTACATTTCTCTCTCTTTCTCTCTAAGAAAGATCTGCAGGCTTCTGTGTGCGATCACAAAAGTCACGCCAGGCATACTGTAAGTGACAAAGCAGTTGGAATTCCCGTCTCTCCTGTTCCCATCTGCTTCTCTCTCACACAGGTCTCCATCTTGCGTCTCTGCTGTGGCGCTGGCAGGCCCAGCAGCAGTGCTCACAATGACAATGACAGCGACAGCGAAGGGGGAGAAACCTAGCGATGGGCCTGGGAATCTTAAAGCAGAAACATGGCCTCACACAGATGCCAAGGAGTAAACCCGTTGTGATTTATGGGCACAGTGGCGCTGAAACCAAGTGCCACCGAGATCCAGAGCTCTGTTTTTTTGTTGCTGAATACAACCGTGTTTGGATAGAGAAATCAACAAGAGCGCCACTGGAGAGAGGCTGCGTGGTATTTACAGAGATCTTTGTCCCATCTGTGTATGTGCGTGCGCGTAACATTGTGTGTGCATGTGTTAGCATGTACATTTGCATGTGAATTTAATTGTCTGTCTAAAGGGAACCTCCATCATTTACGTATGTATGTGTGTGTGTGTGCGTGTGTGTGTGTGTTAGTGTAAGTGCCTAGAAGAAAACACAAGCCAAAGGTCACGTCTGTGCCTATATGCATGTGTTTTTGAAGCAGAAAGAGAGAGGTGGCAGGCACATTCAATCAGTGATGCATAAAGTGGCCCTAGTTACTATTCTAGAACCAAGTGAGACCAGGGAATGACCCCCTGGAGAGGAGGCCAAGAGACAGCAACCTGTAAATCATTCATTCACTCCTCTCTATCTTCCTCTCCACCTGTCTCACCATCACCTCACGGTACAGAACACACACACACACACACACAGACACATACACACACACACCATCTGCTTCGCTCTCCCGCGACATCTGAATCCCGTTGAGCTGCGATCGGGTCACCAGGGCTCCAAGATATAACATCGTAGGTGATGCCCACAGCTCTTTTGGATAAAAGAACATTTTATCATTTTTTTTTTTTAGCAAAAGAAGACATCTTCGTCTGTTCCAAGTGAATGTACATATCTGCGTCTGCATCGTCTGGAACACTTCAGAAGCCTCGGCAGTTAAATATATCTCTGCACACAGCCGGCAGGAACACACTATGCCCTTGCAGTGAACTAGTCACTGAACTGATACAGTGGCAGAGGATAAGACTAATCTTTATCTCCATACATATGAGCCTACTGTGGATGCAGAATCTCAGCTATCTCTCGCTCTGTGACATCACAGAGAGCACCGTCTCTCAACACACACATACACACACACACACACAGCGAGAGAGACAGAGAGAAAGAGAGAGAGACAGGAAGAGACAGATAGAGAGAGAGAAATGCCCCCGCCCCCAACACACACAGGCACACGGAGAGCTCCTCCAACACAGACTTGGCGTAATGCCTTCTGTAGTCTGTAGTCGGATTAGTTTGGGGAATGGAAGGGAGGGGACTGGGGAGGAAGGCTTGGAGGCCTTCTGCATTGCTGTGGCGGTAAGTGACTTCCACTTTAATGTCATAACATGCATAATCCTCTCCCTCCCTCCAGATGATCTGCAGACAAAGGGAGCTAGTAGGTCCCAGTGCTACAAAGCTAACATATCATATTCTCTCTCTCTCTCTCTCTCTCTCTCTCTCTCTCTCTCTCTCTCACACTCCCCTCACTTACATTCTCTCATTCCATCTTTCTCTGTTTAATGCCTCACCTACCCTCATTATTTTTACCTCTCAACTCACTACTATGCTTCTCTTGCTTTTTTACCTCTTTTTTAGTGGCTATTAATTCTCTATCCATCCAACACCTTTTCTCTAACTCTTTCACACACACTTCTCTCTTTCACTCATTCACTCACTCACTCACTCACACACTTATCTCTCGCTCCCCTGCTCCATCTCTGCCTTCATGCCTGACTCCATATTTCATGGATTTTCACTAGTTTCTCCTCCCTCACGAGATCAATCTATCCATCACTCCTATCATCTCTTGTGCTCTTTCTATTCTGTCATCCCCATTGGTGACACACACACACACACACACACACACACACACACACACACCACTGCCCATCATTCAGGTCAATTTTATTAATCTTTTGACTAAAAAAAAACGCACTGTGACCCTGTTACTGTTATCAGACATACAAAGATATACATCATCTCTATATCTCTTATAGACACACACACACACACACACACACACCCTTGAGTGGTGAATGATGGGAGAGTATCATAACCCTGGGTCAGAGCATGTCCCTGATCCTCCCTGATCCGGATTTCAGTGACGGTGAGTGGCTGCTCTGTCAGAAGGTGAACCAGGACTCAACTGGAGGGAAAGGAAAACAATATCCCTCTGAGACTCACAAACAACAACAACAAAAACAATAACAAAGACTGAATCCCCACAGACCCTTAGCATGAGAGAGAGAGAGAGACGTCTAGCCGCACCTGCCAGAGCCATTAACCCACACATACACACACACACACACACATACACTGGTATTTGTTTTCTGTGATGGATATCCATTGGGGTGGCAGGTTTTTAAACAGAATTTAGTTGGGTCCACCAACCAGGCCCACAGCCCAGGAAGGCTATGCTTGTGGTTTGTGGTCTGAATAAATAGAGAATTTAAAGCACATTTTCACAAATAGTATTCAATGTTTGCATTACATCTGCTGTGCTGTTTTGGTCAAATTGATGGTGTAAGTAGTTTCTATTTTGTGCTTTTATTGCACTGGCATTTTTTATTCTGTTCCATTACCCATATTATAGATTTATGTTTATTTTTCTCACAAACTCCTAGTTTTATAATTGCCTATATTCATATAATGTCTTAACATTTGTCTTCATATGTTATATTTATGCTTTCATACATTTTAAGTCATTTTAATATCTTCTTTCCCTGATTATTTTATTATAAGTTGCTTATCCTCTAAAAAGCCCTTTGGTATAACTCCTGGTTTTAAATGTGCTATGTACACATGTGTGACTTGTAATGGGCAACAGAAAGGCAGTACTTTAAACACTGTTTAGAAAAATTATCACCTAAATGATGAGAGTAATAACAAATAATTACCTTCTCCAATTAATCTATCAACACTGGTTTACTTGGAGACTGCAGTTGGAGCCCGCACATGTGTGGTGGAATACATGTTTGGCAGGAGTGTCTGGAATGCTTTGTGTTTTTAACTGCCGCTAATGTCCTGCAGGTGTGTGAACCTGGAGGGGCCTTGTCCACTTTTGTGCAGTTGGATTGGAACCACACAAAACCCCAGAGCAAGACCTGAAAATTTACTTTTGATTTAAAGAGGTCTGCATAAGGGTGACACAAGCCTGACAGACATGACATGACACATATCATGAACAATAATGATAACAATAACGTTTATGCCATTGTCAATAATGTGTTTTGAAAATGCAGACTTTTGGATGCAGACATGACAAAAACCGGATAACACTCGATGAAAACAGCCGTAAACATAAATGAGATGACTATATAGATTCCTTTGAATAAAGTGTTACCATAACAACTACAATGGCCAGGACACTGCCCATAAACAGGGCCGATGGAGCTCACCTATGACTGTGTACTGAGGAATCACTGGGTCATCATTCACTGTGATAAAAATCAATACATGTGCTCGAGGGGCAGTATGTATTAAGACCGCAACCTAGTGCTGAACCGAAAGTGAGGCTCAGGGCAGAGGGATGATATTAGGCTGGTGAGTACATATACTGGGTCAAACTAGAGATCCTTTATTACACTATTTGAAGGGAGTATGTATGTTTTGTCAAGATAAAGGTGGAACTCCATAACAGGTGTTTGTGTATGGTTGTGTGTGTGTGTGTGTGTGTGTGTGTGTGTGTGTGTGTGTGTGTGTCTGTGTGCTGTGTGTGTGTGCTGTCTTTGTGTGGTGGACCTTGTTTTTGTCATTTCTGTTTCAATGTTTGTTTGGGAGTATTTCTAGCTGTGTATGTCTAGTATTTCTAAAGTGTGCATTTCTAGCTGTCTGTCCGTGTGTTTGTGTTTGGTTCAATGACCGGGAGGTATAAACATGCGTCTGGAAAATCATGAATCTGAGCAAGGTCACCTCTACCAGGATAGCCAACATAACACAACACAACACAACACAACACAACACACACACACACACACACACACACATATACAGACACAGACACACACACACACACTCGCAGACAGAGAAAGCCATCCCTGGGGCACCAGAGCCTGGGCATGGTAAACCTTTCCGCCTCCACAACTTCACCAGCTTCTCTTTCTCTATTTCTGTCTTCTGGCTCTCTACCTCCCTCATCTCCTCCCTCCATCTCCCCATTTGTCTCTCTCTCCCTCTCTACAGTATGTGGGACCTGACTGCTATCACCTTCCCTGCCTCTTTCCAGAAACATCTCTTGCTGATCTTCTTCGATTACTCCATCTCTTTTTTCTGTTCTTGTGCTTCTTTCCTCTCTTAGTCTACAAACATGTGATCTGCAAGATATCTAATGATCAGTTTAGCAATTCATCACCAATTTCATGGCACAACAAAAATAAGCAAAAGTATTATATGTTGCATTTGATTCTATGGCTAACTCGCCTTAGCAACTGAACAGGTTGATTTTCTGATATTACTGAGTTGTTTACCAGCTAAAACCACAAAAGTGTCAAGGCACTGGGGAGGAGAGATGTACAGTAAAAACCTAATGAACTTATTGGCATAATGAATGATTTATGTAACAGTGAGCCATGAACTCAAATGTATAAAATAAGTAAAAGTAAATAAATAAATAAACTAAGAAGTAAAATCAAATATAAACAAACACAAGAGAGAGAGAGGGGGGGGGGGGGGTCAAAGATCAGGATGGCTTTTTCAGCAAGTGCAAAAAAAATGAAAGAAAATTGATTTCACTATTCAAATATAGGCACATTACAATTGTGAAATCCATCCACTGCATTCAAAACAACATCCGATATTGTTTACAAAGATCACACACTTAACTATCTATGGTGGGTGGCAAGAGGCCCAAACAAAGCAAGCTGAACAAGCAAAGGCTTGTGATATCCGTTGGGTATCCATCAGCCCTGTTGGAGAGGGTCTGCGTGTGGGCTTGTGTGTCTGCCTATTGACCTGTATAAAGTGACCTATGTCTTTGTTTGCCAATGTTCCTTGACTTTAAATAGGGGCTAAGCAACATTCTGTTTTTCTGTCTCACGAGCTCCCTCTAAAGACCGCTGTATTGCATTGTATTGCACTGCATTCTATTGGAGGCGGACCGCGCTACGGAACATTGCAAGTGCTGTATCTACCGCTATTGGCCACGGTGGCGCATTCTACACCGCTCGTTCGCCGTGTAATGACTAATTTTAGCATCCTAAACAGTATGAAACGGATTAATTAAATGAAAAATGTTGCATAGTGGGCCTTTAATGTTTTTACCCGCAATGTGTAGTCACTAGGCCCCTACAATCTACCACACGGAACACACTAGGCCAAAAAGACTAGAGTAATGTTTAGGTTGATTGATGGGTCGAGTGGACGCCTCACTCTGGTGGCTATTAAATTCAGGAGATTTGCCAGAGTAAAGTCTTTGTGTTTTTGTACTTTGTTCCATGCCTTACAGAGTTTGTGTGCGTGTGTATGTGAGAGTGTGTTTCTTTGTGTGTTAACTAACATAGTCTAGAGTCAAGGCAGAACTTGAGTGTACTGGAAACAGCTTGTCATGTGTGTGTGTGTGTGTGTGTGTGAGAGAGAGAGAGTGTGTGCATGTTTATGGGTGTGTAAGATGTGTAATCATGTATTGACATTAAACATTAAAGGGTTACAAATTATGTTTCCACTCAAATAGAGTTCTGAGGAAATCAGTGTCTTGCAACAGCCACACGGAGCTGAGTGCAAATTATATGTTCACACCAAGTTCAATTTTGATATTGTTGATACAGCATCACACACGCACACACACACACACACACACACACAAGAAAATACATGTTCAATGGCTGGTGAGATACACATACTGTTTGAACATGAACACGTAAGAAAGAAGACATGATATTTTCTTTTCAAAATAAACTCACTAGCAGAGTCTGGATGGTGGGGTTGGGTCTTCGGTAGGAGGGGGCTGCTATTAGAGAGATCCCCCATACTCCTCCTGCTGAGATCAAAGGCGGTGTGCACACACACTCACTGTCCCCAAAGGGGGAGGGAGGGAGATGCGGTGGCGCTCATCTTAAGCCATCAACACGACAACCACTCCTCCTGATACCACTAAGAGCTTTCTCATCTCCCTATAATCCATTTAATTCCTCATCCACAGCAATGATTAGCTCCTGCAGGGGTGGCGTGTGTGTGTGTGTGTGTGTGTGTGTGTGTGTGTGTGTGTGTGTGTGATGGGGTTGGGGCTGGGGGCTTGCCTCAGTTTCAAGTAAAACCTTGAACCTAAGCATTTTCCAAGTACCATGAAGGTCATTATTTTCAAAAAGGCCTAATTTTATTTCTGGTAGTACTACTGGATAGGTTATTAAGGTGTGCACATGATTCTGCAATTAGTTGTGAAAGCTGATTGAAATAAGCTAGGCTACGATGTGAACAGAGGGATTCACGGCATAAAGGCATAATCACTCTCTGCTAATTAAAGGACACTTAGTCGGAAACCAGCATTTGAATGTGTTTGGAAGCAGTTCGGATTATATTTTACTGCCACTGTACATAAGATTGCCTGGGGGCTGAAATAGAGGCATTTAATCACTGGGATTATATAAAATTATGTCAATTACAGTCTGTCTTACAGAGCTGAAATCCCACAGCGATTAATAGGCAGCTAAGGCCCAACTCATTGCAAGAGACACGCAGCTAGGGGAGGCATTGAACCAAGATGAGGGAAATCCATTTACGCTAAAACCATCAGTTTGGAGTGAAGGGGATGAAAAAAATGTAAATCATATCTGCAAATGAACATAGAACTGTGGCAAATGTACTGTAGTGTAAGTAGGATGAAGTAGCTTTAAGTCACGCAGCCCTAAATAGCCACATTAGCACCTCAGTGTGAGCCATTTACAGCTTCCGGAGTTCCATGACATCCATTATCGAAGCCATACTGTATAAAAAGCAGTACATGCAGTGTCAGTCTATGCAAATCAGCCAGCGCCATTGCCTTGTGCTGCTTTTCGCCTCGGCCATCTTAGCAGGCTGGTTGAAACGGCGAGGGATTTCTTCTCATCTGTTTTGCGTGATGAGATCAAATCGGGAATATCATCCATCTAATTACATCTATGGAAAGCTTGGGGGAAATGCCAGCACAGCACAGCACAGCACCGCACGGGGGCCAGCCATCCAGAGAGCGGGATTAATAACGACAATAAGTCATGGCAGCACCCTGTCAGTGTCACCTGGACCATCAGCCATTGGGGTCAACACAAACAGTCGCAGAAGCGAGGAGCAGCAGGGGTGATGAACAGGGGAGAGAGCAGCCAACGCTTCACCACATGGCTCCATTTACAACATGATGAAACTCCATTCCATAACTAACCTTGACCGTGGGCTGAATAAATAAAGAACAATGTGACTCTAGGATCAATTTAGGAGGCAAAATCATAAGCAAGAGAATTTGATTTCAGTGATTACTCCCAGAGCAACAACAACAGCAGCAGCAGCAACAACAACAACAACAACCACCCTGATGTAAACTGAGAAATTACAAATTCCAGTTCCAAATGAACACTGTATGGTTAGAACAGACCAATGCTTAATAATTCAATAAAATAAATAGATGAGGAATTAAAAACTATATTTCAAATCCTTGCTTCTGTAAAACTCAAGTAGGATGTTGCTGAGGAAACTTCTGGAACAGTTACTCATTATTTAGTGGTGGCCAACTGGTTAGGGCTTTTGGCTTGAAACGATCTCCCACCAGCAGTCCACGGCTAAAGTGCCCTTGGACCACAATCAGCAACAGAATCAGGTTTTATTGGCCAAGTATCCTTCAATATGTAAGGAATTTGCCTTCGGTAGGTGTTAGCTCTCTAGACAAATAACAAAGGCATGTGAGCCCCATTGCTCCATCGGTGCAAGTAGCAAGCTGCCCACTGCTTTGGGTTTCACCTAACTGTGTGCTCACTGTGGGCTATGTTTTTACATTTACAGCTGGGATGAATGGAGATCTCATTTTCCTCACAGGGAAAAAAGAGTATATGCTGAACTGGGAAAAAGATATAATTTAAATAATTGATATGATTTAAAAGAGGCAATGAAGAAATTGATGTGAGGAGAAAAGGCTATGAGAGAAATGTAATGTAGACGGGTAAAACTGTCACTAAGTTCGGTGTGTGTGCGGTAAGTTTGTGCATGTAGCCTGAGGTGTAACATGTCTAATGTGTGTGTGTGTGTGTGCGTGTGTGCGTGCGCACACAAGTAATAGTGTTGTCAAAAGGGCTGGTTGAGCTGATGAGTGGCTTGTGAGGTTGTCAGGTCAACTCATGGGTGGTCTCTTGGAGAAGTGCTAAAGGTCATCTTCTGAATGTTTTTTTTCAGTCTGGCACCTCTGAAGTGCCGTGTGTGTGTGTGTGTGTGTGTGTGTGTGTGTTTGTGTCTGTATGTGTATTCAGTGTGTAAGTACTTGGGATGTATGAACGGCACTAAATGCAGGCAGACAGTGTCTCACACAGACAACACCATCAATAGACAGACACACACAAACACACACACACACACACACACACACCACCATCACCCTCACACACCGTTTGAACCTTCAGCCCTCCTTCCACATCTGTATTTACTCGGCAAGTATGTCCGCGGAGGAAGCAGCCGTTGTACAATTTCATCCGGAGTTTCACCCAATCTGGTGTTAAGCCCACATCAGAGTTTGTTCCAATTCCAGCAAACACGCATCTGAGCACGGAACGAGGCGGAGAGGCAGGGAATTGCCATCGGGGGGATGCAAACATGGCCCAGCTCGTTTGAAAAGGCCTGTGTTTGAATTGAACACGGCAAAGCAAGGCCGGGGGGCACGAGGGGAGGGGAGCAGAGACTTTTGCAATACACAGGCTCCCCGCAACACCTCGCTGTGTGTGTGTGTGTGTGTGTGTGTGTGTGTGTGTGACCATGAGTGAAATACGGGCGCTGCGGAGCGCAACAGAAATGTATTTCGGTCGAGGCACACTGAATACAGACCGCACTATCAGCAAATGACACATACTGAGCGGGAGAGAGAGAACACGTAGCAAGTATCTCTCACTCTTTCTTTCTACTCTTTCACCTTCTGTATCT
The DNA here is from genome assembly GCA_017657215.1 of Limnothrissa miodon. Taxonomy (NCBI): domain Eukaryota; kingdom Metazoa; phylum Chordata; class Actinopteri; order Clupeiformes; family Clupeidae; genus Limnothrissa; species Limnothrissa miodon. Next base: position 25,453 of record JAGFZM010000220.1, read on the forward strand.
CACACTCACTGCACCACCTACTTTCTTAATCCTAGACTCCACAAGTCTCTCTCTCTCTCTTTCATTCCTCCCTCCCTCTCTCTCCCCCCCCCCTCTTCCCTCCTCCCCCCCCCCCCTCTCTTCTTCTTTCCCCTTCCTCTTTTTTTATATATATATATATATATGTATTTATAGTATATGCTTGTAATATACTTGTGTTTCTCTATTGTGTATATATGTGACTCTTAGACCCCGTTCACACATATACATTTTCTCTTAAATACGCACACTTTTCCCTACGTTTGCGCCTTTCATTTACACAGAAACGGAGATGTCGCCTCAGAAAACGATTCTTTCTAAAAACTCCGGCAAAAGGTGAGAACTCTGTATTCATGTTTGCGTGTAAACTGTGATAAAAACAAATAAAACGGAGTTTTAGGCAGTCTACACGCGGACTGCTGTGTGGTGGGAGAGCTTTGAAAATGAGGTGGTTGTCCCGGAGGAATGACATGAGGCTTCTAATTGGCTTGTATGGCTTTCTCCTTCTTCCTACACTGTGGCCCATAGGCTTAACGTAGGTATGACGGCTCTCGACAGCATATTTATGCAGCTAAATGTAAACGGAAACTTTTTAGAAAACGATGGTGTATGCACAAAAATATTTTGGAAGAAAATATTTGTTTATCAAAATACCCTGGTATGTGTAAACGTAGCCTTAGTGTAGCTGCTCCAGGCTGGTCTTTAGGGCTTCTGCTGGTGAGTGATTCCCCACAGCACAGGCAGCAGCGGCAGCAGCAGCAGCAGCAGGGATCGATACAAAGCCAACCGCATCCTCGCTACACTCCACAGGGAACCAATGGCTCAATCAGACACACACACACACACACACACACACACACACACACACACACACACACACACACACACACACACA
>JAGFZM010000220.1:48222-68264 GCA_017657215.1 Limnothrissa miodon
CCTCTGTCCCCCTCGCCTTCGGGCAGTGGCCATGCGACGCCTCTAAATCGTTCACGAGCAGCGCTACCGCGCACTGGGGCACCCACACGGTCTCCGACGCGCGTTCAGCTGACACACGCTCCGCGCTATGCGCCTCGCGTGATGACTCGACTCTACGGCGCCCAGGTGGCTCCGAGGCCTCTACTAGTGTCGCCGCCTCCGCGTTCGCTGTCCCCTTCGCCTCTGGGCAGTGGACATGCGACGCTTCGGAGTCGTTCACGGTCGAGAAGTCCCCCCCGTCCTCTCTCGCCGCTTCTGTCGGTCGATTCCTCACCCAGATACGCGCAGAACTGTCTGCTCAGTCTGACACGTCTGCCCTTGGCCAGACGGGTAGCTTCTCCCCCTTCTTCGAGGTCGTCGCCGATACGCACTCCGAGTCGGCTGCCCCACGGGGCGTCGCAGGTGCAGTGCGCGGCTCATCGACCTCCTACGTCGCTGACACGCGCTCCAGGTCGGCCGCCCTACGGGGTGTCGCAGGTGCAGTGCACGGCTCATCGACCACCTACGTCGCTGACACGCGCTCCAGGTCGGCCGCCCTACGGGGTGTCGCAGGCGAAGCGCACAGCTCACCGACATCGGATTTCGCTGACGTGCGCGCTGAGTCGGCCGCCCCACCGGGCGTCGCGAGTACTGCGCACGGCCTCTCAGTCACACACGGCTAACTGGCCCTCAGCCGCCGCACACTGTCGGGTCTCTGGTCTGTCAGTCGGACGCTCTTCGGCTTCGCGGACAGCCTCAGTCTTTGACCTCGGCCCCCCTAGTGCCACCCGGAGGCAGCATAGCACTTCGTTTGTCCTTGCTGCCTCCTCATGCCGCCGCTCTGCTCCGGCAGAATTGGGCGATGTGCACAACGTCGTGTTGGGTCCTATCAACAGTCTTGAAGGGCTATCAACTGCAGTTCAGGTGGCCACCCCCATCCTACAGAGGTGTCATGGAGTCAGTGGTGCCCCCCACCAGGGCCCCTGCGCTCAGACAAGAGCTTTGCGATCTCCTGAGAAAGGGCGCTATTCAGCGCGTAGATCCGACGCTGGCGCGCGCAGGTCGCTACAGTACGTACTTCCTGGTGCCCAAGAAGTCGGGCGCTTTTCGCCCTATCCTAGACCTCAGAGCGCTCAATGCTTCACTCAAACCTCTCACCTTTCGCATGCTCACGGGGCGAATGGTGGCGGAGTCGGTCCGCCAGGGGGACTACATGGTCACCATAGACCTTCAGGACGCCTATTTTCACATAGGCATAGTCCCGAGGCACAGGCGTTTTCTACGCTTCGCCTTCGAGGGCAGCGCGTACGAGTACGCAGCCCTCCCCTTCGGTCTATCTCTAGCACCTCGGTGCTTCACGAAGTGCGTGGAGGCGGCGATCGCTCCTCTACGCGCTCAGGGGATCAGACTCCTCAATTACTTGGACGACTGGATGCTGCTGGCTGGTTCCAGACAGCTCCTAACGTCGCAGACCCACGTGGTCTTGCGTCACCTGCACAGTCTGGGTTTCTTAGTGAACCTAGGCAAGTGCATGCTCTCTCCCTCCCAGGAGGTCGAGTTCTTGGGCGTGAGGCTGAACTCACGCTCGATGAGAGCGATGCTCACACCAAAGAGGCTTCAGGACGTCAGGGCGTGTCTACGCCATTTCAGACTCGGTGTCTGCGTTTCGGCCAGGCTGTGTCTCAGACTGACGGGCCTCTTATGCGCCGCAGGCGGCGCTGTCCCACTCGGCCTCTTACACTTACGCCCGCTGCAGCTCGCCTTAGCGGAGCTAGGTGTATCCTCCAGGTCGAACCCCGCCCGTCGGATTTTAGTGTCCAGACGCATGTGGCTAGCCCTCGCGCACTGGCGCAGGCCGTCCTCCTTCACCGGAGGCGGCGCCTTGGGTGCTATAGCCAGACGCATGACGGTGACCACCGATGCGTCAAAAACAGGCTGGGGCGCCATTTGCTGCGGTCGCCCCGCCAGGGGGATATGGGGCACAGCCTCCAGGAGATTACACATCAATGTGTTGGAACTCCTTGCTGTCTTCTGCGCTCTGAAGGAGTTTCTCCCTCTTCTCAGAGGAGAACACGTTCTTGTGCGCACAGACAACACCACTGTTGTGGCGTATATCAATCGCCAGGGCGGCACGCGCTCTCCGGACCTGTTTCGCCTGGCGTACAAACTGCTCACCTGGGCCTCTCGCCACTTCCTGTCGATCAGGGCGGCGCACTTGCCAGGTGTTCGCAACACAGGCGCGGACCTCCTCTCCAGGGGTGTTCCGCGTGCAACCGACTGGCGCCTCTGCCCAGCCGTAGTGCACGGCCTTTGGTCCCGCTTCGGGCGGGCACGAGTCGATCTGTTCGCCTCGAGAGAGAACGCTCATTGCCCAGCGTGGTTTTCGCTGGAACGAGATGCGCCGCTAGGGTCAGACGCGCTGGCACACCCGTGGCCGCGCGGTCTGCTCTACGCTTTTCCCCCCCTTCCTCTGATGCGTCAGGTGTTGGCCAGGATCAGAGCGGGGGCGCACAGGGTGATTCTGATCGCCCCCAATTGGCCATCTCAGAGCTGGTTCTCAGATCTGGTCTCACAGTTAGACGGCCAGCCGTGGACTCTCCCTCTGAGGAGAGACCTCTCTGACACTCTGACCTCTCTGAGACACTTTCTGACGTCACGCAGGGCTGTCTAAGTAGTTGCCTGCGCGCGTCAGTGCGCTTACTGCCCTTTTTTCAAAGGGTTGGTTTAAAATGACTTCACAAAAGCAGGAGATGATAGGCATCATCCACTCGTACGTTTCGGCTTCTCACTCAGAGAACCGAGGATACGTTAGTATCCGTAACGATTTTAAGTGTGTCGGGCTCGGTCGGATTCGGACACAAATATCTTAATGCCTATCGGGCTCGGGTCGGATTCGATCACTGCGGTGTCGGGTGCCGGTCGGTCGCGGACAGAAAAAATTGGCTCGATCCACACACTAGTGTACATGTGTGTGTGTGACCGACTATGTTTGTGTATCTATATGTGTGTGTGCCTGTATTTGTATGTGAGTGTGTCCATGTTTGTGTATGTGTCCGTGTTCCTGTGTGTGTGTGTGTGTGTGTGTGTGTGTGTGTGTGTGTGTGTGTAGGTGTGTGCGTGGCCTCTGTATGGCCCTCATTCACCACTCGACTCGATGTGTTTGTGTTCCTGTGTGTGTGTGTGTGTGTGTGTGTGTGTGTGTGTGTATGTGTGTTTGTATGTGTGTGTGTGTATGTGTGTGTACAAAGACAATCCTCCATAAGACTCATACATCTGTCTTATCTGCCATCAGGATCTACTCATTACTTGTAGATTTGAGTCATGTGGTCATTTCTGCACATGTGACCTTTCCAATGAGGAGCTTCAGAGACATTTTAAACTCCTGATCATGTGTCGTGCCATCTGTACAGCATCTACCATCAGCACTCAGCTCAACACACATACATACACACACAAATACTAGCACACACATTTACATACACGCATGGTCTCTCTCTCTCTCTCTCTCTCTCTGTCTCTCTCTCTCTATTTATCTATCTATGTCTATCTCTCTCTCTCTCTCTCTCTCTATATATATATATATATATATATATATATATATTTAAGACAGAGAGAGAGAGAGACAGAGAGAGAGAGAGAGAGATGATGTGAAGAAATGAGAGAGAAAAAAAGAGAGATGAGATCTTTCCTTTTCATTAATTTTATATCTGACAATTCCTCTCTGGCAATGTCTTATTCCGACCAGAGGGGCTTCTTTGCCAAGTCAATCCTCTGTGTCGTGTGTGTCAGACAGCGTCTGACAGGGGCAGCTTCAGACTGCCACATATAACAAGGAACCACTTAAGTTTGGCATTGAGGCTTGATGACTGCGGCTGCCTCCGCAGAGACGGCGCGTGCATCCGATGTTTCGAGCAGTCTGCTGCTTGCTCACCTCAGGTGTGACTTGGCGTATTAGCATTTCACACAGATACCTGCCAGGAGGCTGTCAGTAAGCCTTTACAGGATTTCAAACATGTTGCCATGTAAGAGTGAGAAGCTTGAAGTCTGAGGAGAGCGCGAGTAAAATTGCTGGTGATAATGACATGCAGCAGGCGAAAGTGACAAAAAATGACACAAAAAAGACAAATTGACTTAAATGTAACTCACTTTAAGTGTCTTTGAGTGTGTGTGTGTGTGTGTGTGTGTGTGTGTGTGTGCATGTGTGTCCAGTATGTGTGTGTCTGTGCAGTTCTTAGACGTAGGCTTTTATCAAAGCCATTGCTAAAATAGTGGTGTTGACTGTCCGCTGCCGACATCAGTGTTTGAGTGAGGAACAGATCAAAACACTCCGACGTCGCGGAAACTTTTTCCAGCGTTTGAAGTGAGGCCCCGGCAAGCTGGCAGCCATGTATCGCCACAGAGCTCACATCTGCTGTTTACGAAAAAGTCATTGAGTTGGCTTTAACGCCTCTCCCAATCACCGCACAATTAAACACACCAATAAAAGTGCTTGGCAAATCTGGCCACACACACACACACACACACACACACACACACTCATCCACCCACCCACACACACACTCAAATATGTATGTGAAGTGCTACAGTGCTATCAGTGTGTGATACCCTGAGCCAACGCTGTGGTTCCGGCACATTCCAGAGATGGTGCCTCATGGGGAATCTATCCAGTCCCACAAGGGCAAACTTCGATCTTTAGCCCCTCAACCCCACTTACACACACATACACACACACTCCCACCATACACACACACACCCTACCCTTCACCCCAACACTCCAGTTACATCCCTTGATCAGCTGTGCATACACACACACACACACACATGTACATACACACACACAATCTCTCTTCATACGCACCACTCTCTCAATGCCATGGCTCAATGACGCCCTATAAGGCCGGCGGATGCCTCCAACTCCTGATATAATAATAGACTCAAGGTGGCATAGCCGTGAGATGACATGACGAGCCTTGCTGCAGCGGGCCGAGCCGGGGCCGGGTCTGGGGCTGTCCCCTTCCCTCTCTGATCGGCCCCCACTGATCACATGAATAAATGAGGAGTGTGATGCAAGGCCGGGCAGTCACATGAGGGGCCACACAGGAAAGTCCCTCAAGGACTGATTAACACAAGATAAAGTCATGCTCTGTCTCTCTCTCTCTCTTTCTCTCTCTATCTCTCTCTCCCTCTCATGCATGCACACACACACAAACACATATACACAGTACACATACTGTAAGTGTAAGATGTACAGTTCCTGAAAGTTCATTTCATGCCTGTACACCCACACACGCAGTTCAACACACTGTCACTCATACATATGTATCACACAAATGCACCAAAAGAGAAAGTGAGAGAGATGTACAATAGAGAAGGAAAGACATACATACACTAACAGAAGAAGAAAGACAGAGAAAGAGGGGGAGAGGTGACACATACACACACACACACACAGACACACACACACACCTAAAATCATGCGCACACACTGCCACAGGATCTGTACTTTCATTAATGATATGGAAAATCACTGCTGTAACCTGATCAACTGGAGATGGATGTTAAGCCAACAAATGCTTTTAGACCCTAATGAGGAGCAGAAGAGGAGGAGAGAGGAGGAGGAGGAGAGAAGAGGAGGAGGAGGAGAGCAGGCTGTCTCCTGTTCGTCTGATGCCAAAAGGTGATATATCTTGCTATCTGATCGGCTGCCTCTCTGCCTAGAATCAGGTGATTCATTTAGTGATCACTGAGTGTGTTCCCTCTCTTTCCCTCTCTGTCTCTCATTACAGGGTGTGGGAGAGTAAGCTAAGATGTCTTCCATCATCCTCCTGCTCCCTTCTTTTTTCTCTCTCTCCCTCTCTCACACACACTTTCTCACCAGTTTTCTCTATATAGGCAGTACAATTAATGCTCTTCATCTCTGAGAGTGCACCCCCCCCCAACCCCTACCCCCATGAGTGTGTGTGTATGTGTGTGTGTGTGTGTGTGTCCTGTGCCCTGGCCCTGGCTATATATACCCCAGTAAGCACACGGCAGCACATCACGCTGGGATTCTGTTACCCCATGGAGCACCCACTGCCCTCAGTCCTGCTCACTATGCCACTGTAGGGCCACAGGCGTCACAGCTTAGCCCATGCCAACACTCAACACCAACCTCGCTCTCCTTTTCTCTCTCTCTCTTTCCCTCTTTCTTTCTCTCTCTCTCTTTCATCATTACACACACACACACACACACTTATGCATAGGTAAAAAAAAAAACACCATCACCCAATCACCCAGTGGCATGCCGTTGCTGATGTCTGACATATACATATTAGCACACCACAAATGTGCACACACACACACACACACACAAATACATACACAAAAATACATACACAGACACACACAGACACACACTAATACTTCTAAAATCGTGTTAATATAGCGCAACATAGCTAACTCTGCTGACACACCCACTGCAGCCTTTTTCCTCTGCTTCTGCCTCAACTCCGCTGATCCTGTAAGTGATCTCCTCGGACGGCCTCTCCGTCTCTCTCTTTCCTCGCTCACAGCCTCACGCAGCACTGAACAACTCGGCTCTCTTGACTTATTGCTAGAGGCCCTGAATCTTGACTGGAGATTTTTTCTGACTGCGTTGATTTATCTAATAAACTACAGCAGACGGCACCCCATATTTGCAGGACATCCGCAGCCACCCCGGCTGCTTAGGGACTCAATGTTCTTGAACAGGGCCATTAGAAAATTCATCAAGCCCGTTATCGCACTACGAACTTAAGACTTGCATCATTACCATGGCCTGAAGCCATTCTCGCCTATTTTTCACTAATTAATTACATCTTAAGCCGCACAAGTGCAAACCAGCATTCAAGCAACCAGATTCAATATGGAGTTTAATTCCCCCACCTATTTGTTCTGGGTGAAATAATTAAGCTATCATAAAGATGAAAGGAGCCATCCTGCACTCCACACCGACACATGACCTTTGTCCAGAGGTGAGAAGCAGAAGTGGAAGACCTCAGATTAAAAGCAATATAGTGGACATTATTTCATGTGCAGATTTATAGTTAGAAATCTATACCTATAACAACTTACCTATACAAGTAAACTATAACGAACATTATAAAAACATACCATTAGACAATCTGCCCGTATGGTTAGTTCCTGTATACATGCATCTGTATTTATGTCTGGAATTCTGTATCAGTAATTATTGCACACTCTACTCACACTGCTTTAATCTAAGGGACAGAGGAAGAGGTTTTAGCAATTTCACTTTAATGTGTAACTACTTCAGAGCCTTACTATCTGATCATGGAGACTGATGCTGTGTGTACGGAGGCTCTATTGGCTCTCTCTCCTCTGCTGCAATGTGTATGTGTGTGTGTGTGTTGCTGCCGTGGGAGAAGCGACTGATTGCAGAGGAAGCTGGCTTACTGAGGCATGACTCGCCGTGGGAAGCAGCCAGACGCTTCATCTTCCACACAGATCGATACTGTGGGTCGGCCAGAGAGAGGTCCCCTAACCACGCTGGTGCTTAAGGCCCACAGGCGCACTGGCCATTACTGTTCACTGTTCCAAGAACACGCATCCACCCACGCGCGCACACAGACCTGACTAGAAATGCAGCATTGAGAGTATTCTGTTCAAATTATACAGCACCTTTTGCAATAGTATCGTCTCATAGTGCTTAACAGCAAAGAGCACTCGTGAGCAACAGGGGAAAATAAAAACTCACTGTCTGTTTTGGTCAAGGTAGAAACCTTGGGCAGATCCATGGCTCTGACCTAAATGCCTAGGAACTAAACTACCGCAGAGCATCATCCCTATGGGGGGTAGTAAATAGGAACGATTGAAGTCTAGACTTTAAGGTATTGAGAGTGTATAGGGGTGGGTGAGGGAGGGTGGTGTGGGTTCCACACAATAGCTGTACAGTAGCAAAAGGGTCTTCCCCTTATTGTAGATTTTGAAAATTTTCATGTCAGAATTCCGAGTAAACCAATATTCTCTTGAGGGCTCTGAATGTGAAGAGGAGTATTTTTTTTTATTATTTGCTTTTAAAATATGACTTTTTAATAGGGATCCAGGAAAGTGAGGATAGTTAAGATCTAATTTTCAATTCCTAGTGAGTGTTCGAGCTGCAGCATTTTCTGTTAGTTATAAGTTTGTAATGCAGCTATTACTACACCCAGAGAACAGAGCATCACAATAATTAGGTCTAGAGGTAACAAATGCATGTAATTTTTCCTGCCTCCTCAAGGGATAGTACTTTTCTAATCTTAGCAGTATTTTTTAGGTGTTTAACCATAAGAATTGACTAGTTATTTAGATTTAAATATCATGGGGGGCATCAATTATAGTTATTAGTGTAGTCATTATTTTTAACATAAAGGTATAGCTAGTTGTCAACCAGGGTCCAGCATACTTAACTTCGATTTGGCATGACAGTGATAGTGATGGAGGTAGTGAACCAGGATCAAAGGCAGCACTAAGATCCAATAGGATTAATATTGCTATTCATTATCAGTGAGATAAGGAAGTCCTGGAAGGCATAAGCCCAAAGCTTTTGTTAAAAAACATTAACTTTCACATAATGGCCCAGGTGATAATTCTACACAGAGCTTGAGAACAAAAGGGAGGCAATCTGCGAGATAACTAATAATACATAATTTAAAGAGGGGCTAAGCAACATTCTGTTTTTCTCTCTCACGAGCTCCCTCTAAAGACCGCTGTATTGCATTGTATTGCACTGCATTCTATTGGAGGCGGTCCGCGCTGCTGAACATTGAAAGTGCTGTATCTACCGCTATTGGCCACGGTGGCGCATTCTACACCATTCGTTCGCCGTGTAATGACTAATTTTAGCATCCTAAACAGTATGAAACGGATTAATTAAATGAAAAATGTTGCATAGTGGGCCTTTAAGTCTCTTTTATTGTCAATTTCTCTACATATACTGGACATACAGAGGAATCAAAATTACGTTTCTAGCTATCCCACAGCGATGCGCACAGTCAGTACAGCTAGAGGCCGCTGTGTCTACACGCACTCCAGCCTGCCACCAGGAGCAATTTGGGGTTCAGTGTCTTGCTCAAGGACACTTCAATGGTGTCAGGTAGAGTGGGGCTCAAACTTGCAACCTAGCGGTCACCGAACGGCTCCTCTACCACCTGGGCCACCACCGCCCCAGATGTGAATGCCGAGATGTCAGAACATCATGTGAAGGTCAACCACCTTCTGCAATTCAAGTCAAATGAATACTCCGGCTGTGTTTTATACACCGCTGTTCATATGCCTCCCGTCAACACAGAAAATATATCCCATCACCCTTTTACTGCAACCCACGGCGAGACTCAACTCTGGTATATGCTGCCACCTAGTGGCCATTCCCCTCAGTAACCCTAGGCAGTGTCACTGAAGCCATTTGACCTTCATGTAATTCTATTTCATCATTGTATTGAGTTTGGAGACAGTCGCCTGCTCGCGGGTCTATGACATGATATGAAGGAGCAAGCCCATGGGAGTGTTCAGGCCTCGTTACCCTGTGCTCCGTGGCCTGCCCAGAATATTACCCATGACTTGCATCAAGGTCTACATTGCTTTCAATTTGCACAGTCGATTTTATATTTAATCTCATTTTTTTCACCTGCCTTCATCAACAAAATGTTGCTGTGCCATTGCTCTGTGAATTGATCATGGTGGCAAAATGAAACAAAACGGTGCATATTTTTATTTTCTGTTAATCATGTGTATTGATGAAGCAATGAAATGAAAGCAGAGTGTGTTATAAAAGTATGCTAAACGTCTTCTAACTATAATTTGTGTCTAACCTTTTTTGCTCTGCCACCATATTCCCTTGTATGAACAAAGTAACATTTCTGGAAGAGTGAAAGTGTCCATATAACTGAATGCATTCAGTATGTCCATCAGACCAAACTGCCCTGCTACAGAACCTCTCACATGTGCTCTTAAGTATCTATCTTATGGCACAGTAGGAAACACTCAGTTCAAAGGTCAAAGGCACGGGCCCTTACACAGAACTATTAATAATAACAACTCAATAACTCTGAGCCAACCTTAGCTTGACATCCTACAGGGCAGCTCTGATACACCATCTTTGTATCTGTGCCATCAAATCAATCAGAACGCTTAGATTTGACCTCAGTGTGTACAGCATTTATATATTTTTTCCTGGCAGCTGTGCTGGGTATTTTCTCACCTTGACAGCACTGGCTTTCTTTCATCTCTCCCTGTAGAGAACAGAGCTCTGCCCATCACTTCAAAGGCAGCCATTCATCCATGCCACTCCACAGGATTTTAGAAGCACTTGATAAATCCCAACTTCAACAGCGTGCCAGCCGTCTGGCTTTGAACGCGAAACCCATGCTGTTTAATGGCCATTCTAGCCGTTTCTATTAAAATGTCACCTCTTCTGGAAAAGTCTGCTTGGCCTTATATGCTTATAACAAATTCAATAGCTGTGATAGCATGTTTTGTCCACTAGATGGCTCTATAGACCAAGTATGGAGTATTTGACTGCCCACCATTCAGCTAGTTACTATGGACACTTTCTCAAGCCACTATGTCATTACTACTTTCAAAACAACATGATTTGTTTTAATTGATCATGCACACACACACACACACACACACACACACACAAATACACACGATGACTGTGTCTTGCATCACATTCCTCTGCATCTCAGCAGCTGTTACCCTGATGGTGCACGGCTTGTTCATCTGTGAGCAATGCAGACAAATGCCATTTTTACCCCAACATGACTACAGTCACCAGGAACAATAGCAGACGGGCCACAGCCCATCAGACTGAGGGAGTCACTATTAATCCTGCTCCAGCCAAGGGCTGCCTCCTAGCAGCATTCCTTCTGCTGCTGCACACACACACACACACACAAACACACACACGCACACACATGCACGCACACAAAATTAGCACACAAAAAAGTACAAACACACACACGCAGACACACACAAAACACACACAAATTTCATCAAATATTTGTCTCTCAAAAAAAAAACCTGACTTACAGCATGCAGTTCTTACACTGAAAAGTTAAACTACCCCTCTATTGCCCTGGCCATTGATCACACACATAGAGCTCTCTCCATCCACCTCCCTGTGTGCTGACAACTCACAAACACTGATGAGACCCATCAATCAAATCGCAGCAGCCAATCACAACCAGATGCTCAGTTCCACAGATCAGACAGAACCCACCAATGTTCCAAGAACAGATGGGCCTTAAATGTCGCCTAGGAGACAGTAGTCCAAAATCAGAGCTTCAAAAAAAAAAACACTCTACCAGGCTAAAGAGGTTGATGATGCAGGAGAAATCTATGAAAAAGTCTTTTTATCAAATGGCACAGAAAACAATATCAGAATTTATTGCAGCAGACCAATCAATGTTCTCCCTAATAATAGAAGAGGACACTTGCATCCTAGTAGTTACAAAACCACATTTCACAGACAATGGTATATGTCATCTATCGGCCCTTAATGCTTTTCAACATGCTGTCAGAAGTGCATGGAACACAAGCTTAACATACAACTTCAGGGCCACAATCATTCATGCAGCCCAGTGGAAACCTTTTTTTTTTCTCCAGACCTCTTCACCAATGAAACCCAAGTCCCCTTAATGATTCATCTGAGACATTAAGTGAAGTATAGAGAGAAAGTTATGCACCATGACAGAAGGATCAAAGGGTCCTCAGATGTCATCAGAACAAGAGGTTAAATGACTGGACAAATTACCCTCGATTACAATTAGATTTGTCATTCTCTTAGAAACATGACCCCAGATGTCAAATGAACTTTAAAGGCACTCGTGTTACAACAAAGTGCCTGACATACAACACAAAAAGCTGTCGATGATAACTAATGGGACGAAGATATCCATATCATATATCGAGCTCATTCATTTATTACAAAGCTGCCACATTCAAGATGATTTTGCAGCAAGCCTTTTGAAGGCGGTTTCTACTCATTGAAGTTTAGTTTCATCTGTTCTCTCCCCAGGTCACATGTGACTAAACTATCTACTTGCTGGAATTTATATACCAGAAATAAACCAACAAACAGGCCTACCTGAACATATTCACTTTTTTAGTCTTAGCATAAAAACTACCAGTTTTTATTGTCCAACTTTGTTCCTTATCTGGTTACTGCACATAGACCCATGTACTGACTGAACACTGATTGGCTAATTTGTACCATCTGGTCTAATGACATAATTGCTCTGTGTACTAGTAATGTCGGTCAGCATATCTATCTAGACCAAAGGATGACATACACAAAAAAAAGTGGGAATCACAGAACTAGTATGGAGGTGGAACCATAGATCAAGCATGGATGGGGAATCATACGACCACTTCATATTTTAAATGGCATGTCAGGTGTTCAATGAACCTGATAGTGTGTTCTCAGCTGTGTTTAAAGTGCATGCATACACCATAAAACCATCAACACAGCTTTGCTGGAAGGATAAAGCAAACTTGTGTCTGTGTGTGCTTGTGTGCATGAGTGTGAGTGTGTGTATCTGTGTGAGTGACCCTTCAAAAATTCTCCTGAATGGCAATGACAGTTGCAATCACACCAGACTCGAGGCAGAAAAAAATAAATCTTGGTTGTGATTATGAAAGTGGTGTGTAGCCATTCAAGAAGTGGATAATTGATTTTGAAGAAAAATACAGAAAGGAAAAAAGTGAACGAATAACTTGAGGAATTCAGTAATTTATCAAAGCCATCTGCTTCCTAGCTAAGCCCATTCTAAAGAGTGATTCTTTAAGCCACTAATCAGGGACAGACGGTTTCAAGGAACCTCTGGCCAGACCAGATCTTAACCTGGCATCCAACTTTCCAGGAAAGACACAGCAGTCACTCTTAGCTAGCTTCTAAAACTATATTAGCTCAATAGTAAAATAATTAAGAATAACATTTATACGGTACATTGATTGTCCTTAATTTTCTTTATACAGTATGTAACAGTATGTAGAATGCACAATGAAAATTTGTAGACATTGATTGAGTTACATTTGAGAAATTAAGAGTTATATTAGAATGAAATTTAAGACAAAATTCTGAAAAATAATCATAACAAATTTTCTAATCGCATCATGATGAGATGTTGGCTGCTCGTTTGATTAGAAAGCAAAATGTTTTTCAAGACTCTGAAGTGGTTGGGTGACATTTTGCTATGGTTGACCCAGTTCGAAAAGCTCAAAGTGGCACATGGTGTAAAACTTGGAGGCGAACCGAGTTCCCGTATGCAACTAATAAAAGCCTGAAAAAAACAGAGCAGATTCATCTTTGTCACGTCACATTGTGTGACCTGAAAGATAAGGGTCAGTGTTCTTCCTTTATTTTATATATTTATTTATTTCGCTGCACAGCTCTGGGGAACCTGCCGCTGAAGATAGGGATCTGGAGAATGCCAGGAGACGGAGGAGGCTAAAGATAAAAATATCTGGTGCAGGAGAGAGAGAGAGAGACAGAGAGAGAGAGAGAAAGAGAGAGAGCGCGGGGGGGGGATAGGTGATGCTGGTATCTTGGCACTGCTTTCGAGTGCTCCAGTCCCTGAGGAAATCACTCTGTGTCACCCCCAGGCAGAAGAGCACAAATATGCATCGCCCTCGCATCATTTCCCTACCTGACCTGTCCTTGCAATACTCAAACCAGACAGTTTCTAAAGACCCTAGGAAGACAGGTTAGATTGAATTACTGCCACCCTCTCCCATCATATGCATGCCCTCCATCATCATCCTGACTGACATCATCCTCTTCCACATTAGCATCTTCATCCCATTTACCATCATCATCATCAACAACATCACCACCATCATCTTCAGCGTCCTTCTCCTCCTCTTCATCAGCATCAGTATAAACTTCAACAAAATGAAATGAATGACAGTGGTGCATGGAGATTTTTTTCTAATGGATAGGCTCTACTAGACACATTAAACGTGTTAATTGCAAGTGTTAATTGCAATAGGGACCGTTTCAATTGTCAGGGTACTAAAATAGCTATACCTATGTTTATGCTACAGTTCCGTAAGCTTTGTTTCTGAAGTGTAAATTATTCAAAGTGAAAGGGATATTTTCGTTTAGCTAAATTAATTTAATTTAAAATATTTCTAGACATTCAGTATGTTATCGGTACACTGTGGTCTTATCATACGTCTCTATTTACAAGCCCTCTCTATCTGAGCTTCTGGGTGGAAGCTATCCAGAGTCTATACTCTGTCTATAACTTTATAGCAGCGCACATGGGCTTTGCAATCACACCTGCCCCAGGGTCACTTTCCCACCCCTGGCTCAAACTCATTGTCAAGCTTAACAGAAACGTCCGGAAAGAGTTATTACCAACCCATTGAGGAATATACTAGGTGGATGATTATGTGTGTGCATCAGTAGGGGTGAGTGTGTATGTGTGAGCAACCGTCACGGTAACTTTCACACAGAGAGCTAAATACTCACTGGCAGTCGGCCATGTTTAACCGTGAGCCTTCTACTCTGTCTATTAGCAAACAAAGGCTTGCCAATTTTGCTATATTTGAGCCATTCCAGGCCTGTGAGCGTTGATCAGGGAGTGAAAGAAAGCAGACGTGCTGATGATCTGACTAGGCTTTCAAGCCTCCTGTGTTTCACTCCATTTTCACCCTCCACTTTCATGCTCCTGAGCAACCTCCAACATTGTTCTGAGGAGTGTTGAAAACAACGGGAAATAAATAAATAAAAAAAGTTGCACCTGGCAGCCCTTGTTAGGTTCCATTAAACATGGAAAACAAATTGTTCTGGCCCAGCAGGGCACTGACATTCAGAGGAGGAGTGATGAATGTCGCCCCCCACCACCACTACCACGACTGCTTTTATTCACATCTTATTTACCTCTCTTGCTTAACTCATTGAGATGCCAGTGAGTCATCACATTTCTGTCATGGTTCAATCATACTGGAATAAGCCATGCTGACCCTCTGCTTCATTTTATATGTAGAGCAGTTTATAAGCTTCTCTGACTTGCTTATTTCATTTTTTATTTTCTTTGTTGTTGTTGTTTATTGGGATCGCCATTCACCCCCACAGGGATCTCACCAGTTCCCCTGGAGCCAGTTCAAAATAGCAATAACAAATAAACAAAACAAACAAAACAAACAATAACAACAATGACATTGCAATACGTTGGAAAAACAATGAAAGTATAAAGGGGAATCAAGCCAAAAAACACAGAAATAAGTGCAATCATGCCAATTTTGTGGTCACATCAGGAACGACAGCTCTAACAAGAGCAGACACAAACACAGCTTTGGCTCACTGAAACTGATCTGTTGTGTTGCTACCAGATTGCTGCTTCTATAAGGCAAATGTTTTACTGCAAAACCGACCCAAAACTCCCCATTTGTCCTCCATCTTGGACAGGAAATTACAGCGTTAAAGAGAAGCCATGATGCATTTAGAAGGATTCCGCACAGGAAACTTCCTCAATTACTACTTTGGTCAGAACAGATCCAGTGAGTAGCAATAAAGCTCATTCCTACCAAAGAAACAGTCACTGTGGAAGTATTTTAAAAAGCCATTAAGGCCAATGCACTACGATTAAATGTAACACCACTGAAAAAAAATGTTCTCCTGGAAACACTGCCACAACACATCCTGAGTTTAATGTTTTTCATATCATGGTTGCCATTTAACCGACAATTATAACAAGGACTAATATGATTATTACATTTGATAGAGAAAGTTCAAAGCAGCCCTTTAGCTGCATCTGAAGATGGAGAGCTCATTTTGCAAATGACATGATGCTCGTTTGGCAGGAGTGTTCACCATGAAATGAACACAAATGTGCACAATATAGTGGTTGAAAAGAACCAGCTGATTATGTGGCTGATGCCATTGAGGGTTGCTAATATCCAGCCTTTACTTTGTTATCATCAGGAAGGGTTTATACTGCCGGAGGCAAGGGCTTAACAGCCAACTCTCCTTACATAAGCGCTCCATAAGCATACTGAAGACTTGTTGGCTAGTCCCAGCGCCCGACACAAAGCAATTCCGATGGTGTTCTGAACGGTGGGCTTCATTAAGATGGTGCTCTGAGCAGAGGGATTCATTCACATGGTGCTCATGCATTCTACCCCCCCCCCCCAAAAAAAAAAAAAAAAAAAAAAAAAAAAAAGGAACCCCCATCGAAAAAAAAAAGGCAAAAAAAAAAAAAAAAAAAAAGCGGAATCCTGCTTTAGAGCCTAGGGATATCCCAAACACGCACACACACACAAAAATATTTACACACTTCCCTGTTAAAGGCATGCGGCTGATAAAAAGAGCTATCATGCGTGTGAGTAGGTGAACTCCAGGGGAGATCAACATGAAAGTTCCTGTGTGTCTACTCTAGCAGTCTGACATGTCGATCGGATTTCTCACAGCTGATTAAACAAGCTGCATCTAAGCAGCAGTCTAACACTTGCTCAAGCATACTAACATACACAGGCACACACACACACACACACAACACAACACAGACAGAGTCATACTAATGAGGTAGTACAGTTAAAAAAAACACACACACACATTCACATTTTTTTGTCACCCTATTTCTCTCACACACATGCATGTACACACACAAACACACACACACACACAAGAGTTCAAACAAGGGTCTTCAAAGGTACTCTCACACACAGTAAAGGGGTGACAGATTTTGATACACCCACATTGCACAAACCCTCAATAGTATTCCTAGCAGAAAAAAACTGATTTGTATGCTATGCACAGTTTTAGACAAACAGACACAAGTACACAAACACAGAGAAATACACAGAAGCACACACACACAGACACTCACAAACACACAACCTGCTTTTTGTATAGTAGAAAAGCACACTCAAAGACAGAATAGGTAGCATATACTGTATAATTTAAGAATACTTAAATCCATGCTTACCCATTGCTTCATAACTACTAGTTACCGACACACACACACACACACACACACACACACACACACACACACACACAATCTAATGTGATTGTACTTCACTATTGTTATTGATATTGTTATTGCTTTTGTTTATGAGGGGGTAATATCTGAGGGCAGATGAGTAAGCAGCACAAAAATACAGAACATTTAAGAAACAAAAAAAAAAAAACGAAACAAAACAGAGCATTAAAAATTCAGGTGAGGATCAGAAACGTTGCTTTTGAATAAATCTGCTGTGAAGTGTTTTAACTTTATTTACATTTTCTCTATTCTCCCTGCTCTGAGACTACTTGCCAGAGGGGGTTGACCTCCCTGGGCAGCCCTCGTGTGCAGGGCATGTTGAACAGGGGAAGCAGATGTTGCTACGCTACTGTCGCCCGAGCGTGGAGCTCCACACCTCCTGCTGAGGCAACCAGGGGTCACGCAAGCTCCTGTCCAGTCCAGTTGCATTCATGGCCGCACACACTCGTTGACACACAGACACACACAGGCACACACACACACAGAGCACATAAAAACACAAACGGAAGCAGGCATATGCTAAATAAAAACAAAGACACACACAAAGGAAGACCCATATACACACACACACCCACACACACACACAAACACAGCCATACACACCAAACTCACCTAACTTCTTCTCCACCATGAAAGGTTAAGTGATAAAGGTGAGATATGTTTACTGGAATATTTCCCCTATGTTGGAATGTGGCAGTGGCATTCCTCTAGCCCTAGGAGAGGAATCCTTAAAAGTTCAGTAATGAATGTCAGATTTTTCTACCGGAGTCATGGGGAGCATTGGCATAGGGAACATAGCCATACGGTCATTCTCAGAACTGTGGGCTGAATCAGAGGTGGACGGTGGATGGTCTTCTGTGGTTGGAATCTGGTAATGATATTCCTCCATCTTTCCCCTGTGAAGTCGGACCGCTTGCACGGACTTCCTGGGCTGTAAATCTCCTTCCTGTCTGTGCCTCTGTGCATGTGGAACACAAGACTGAGCCTGCGTGGTACAGTAACACTAAGCGACACGCTCAATGATAAAAGCCGCCCTGTCAGTGGCGAGGGGCGCGCACACATAACGTTGTCCCTGACAAACTGTAGATCGATATTCTTATTAATCATGGACAAATCAAATAAGTATAAAGGCCGGTGGTGACATATAGTTTGTCAACGGTTTCACTTATGGCTCCACAAAGGACGGAAAATAGCCATCTAATATTCCTCTCAGGACCACACGCACATATTGAATGCAGGCACAACGGTGTACACACAGCTTTCTGTGAGCCCCCAAGGTGTGTTAAAATCCCCTTCCCACAGCACCTCTGAGCCATGTAATGGCTGCCTAATGAGACATGAACTGGGGCTGGCGGCCATGTTC
This sequence comes from Limnothrissa miodon, assembly GCA_017657215.1. NCBI lineage: Eukaryota > Metazoa > Chordata > Actinopteri > Clupeiformes > Clupeidae > Limnothrissa > Limnothrissa miodon. The sequence continues at coordinate 66,613 of JAGFZM010000220.1, forward strand.
CTTCTCCCTGGCCCGGGCAGCAGGAGGACACTGTGGCCCTGGGGACAAATGGAAGCCCCAAGAACCTAATCCTCTTAAACTAGCCCACTGACGACTGAAGTGCCCAGCCAAGGTGGGCGTCTCCCTGGCCAACGTGCTAATTTAGCCCCAGGAGTGAGGTGGGCCTCCATTGGAGTGCCTAAGTCTGTGTGTGTGTGTGTTTGTGTGTGTGTGTGTAACAAGAAGGTAGATGTCTGCCATCAAAAAACACAAGTGACTGATCTTCAGTTTCACATCATGGAATCAAACCTGAAACGCCTGAATTCTCTGGTGTGCCAAAACCTCATTAGCAAACATAATTATCTCTGATAATGACACTGGAACACACTGGGAAAAATACCACAAATTAGTTGAAAAGAGAGACATCTGGAGCAATCATTAAATGAGTGTTCTGCACCAAAAATGATTGAAAGAAATAATTAAAAAAAAATTAAATTAACAAAAAAAATTAAATGTGTGTATGTGCATATACAGTGGCACTATACAGTGGTTGACATGTTAGATCTAATCTTAAGAGCCAGACAGATAAATAAATCCAGTCACTTACCAGTTTAGGACCACAGGATGAATGAGATGATCAGAAGGCCTGTCAAGAGAAAAAAAAGAGCCTGAACAGATACTGAAAAACAACGAGACTGCAATAAACAAACTGACATTCAGTGCACTGGTAAAACAGGCCATCCCAGCCTAGTGTGTGCACAGAGCTCTTTGTGCAAACAGCGTTTGTAGAAACAGGGAAGCCAACCAGATGACTTACAAAGGCCGGGAATGTCTTCACTGAAAGGTTCCACTAACAATGGAGAAAAGCTACTGACAACAGTCAATATCTCTCTCTCTCTCTCTCTCTCTCTCTCTCTCTCTCTCTCTCTCTCTCCCTCTCCATCCCTCTCTCTCATATGAATAGACCTTGAATTCACTTGACGCCTGCACAGAAAAAACACAGCAAAATAAACAGTTACAAGACTTCCACCTTGGGTTGGAAATTTAGTTTTCCTGACAAAACCTCATGGAAGAGGAATATGGATAGCGTCCACATATTCCAAAACCTAAAAATAAACATCCTACAGAATAAAATGGAAAACACTGGAACGCTCCCAGCACCACATCATCCCAAAAAAACAAAACAAAAAAAAATGTCAAAGCAGAAACATGGACACCCAAGCAGTGAGTCAGAGAGCTTAGCCAACTCTGACAAATGCCAAATTTTTATTTTTAGACCACAGCCCCGCATGGACAATGATCCACGTACAAATTACCAGCCGCAAACATTACTGGAAACAGTGTAGTCCTCGGCAGGTCTTTTCATGGTGGTGCTTGGCAGGAATGGACCCAGAGAGCCCACAGGCCAGAGTGGACAAGCTTACAGTGGAGGAGCATCAGCCTTGGGCTCAGGGCTCTGGCAGGGACCAGCCATTGCAGTCCGCATAGCGCACATAAATACATACATGTGTGTCTGAAGATGATGACAGCACTCAGAAATGCCACTCTTGGTGGTCAGGGGGAGGGGAGGAGAAGACAGAGGGGGGAGTGGGGACGGAGGAAAGAACAGAGAAGAGAAAAAGAGTAAGAGAGAGAGAGAGAGAGAGAGAGAGAGAGAGAGAGAGAGAGAGAGA
>JAGFZM010000220.1:82496-89996 GCA_017657215.1 Limnothrissa miodon
TGTGTGTGTGTGTGTGTGTGTGTGTGTGTGTGTGTGTGTGTGTGTGTCCACATGTGTGTATGTGTGTGTGTGTGTGTGGTCCTCTGGCTAACAGGCCACATCTATGACAAGAAAAAATGATACAAAAGACACAAATCTAAAACAGACCTGGCTTTCTATGTAGTTTAATAATCAGGAGTTTATGTGCCAGACACACTAGTAAAAGTATGGTTTGATGCTACACAACTTTAGACACCCTCATACACATGCACATACAGAATGTCATAGACACATACTGTATAAACAAGCACACACACACACACACACACACACACATGCACACACATACACACACCAATGAAATATCTAACAATGTGTGTGTGTAGGGGGGCGGGGGGCTAGTTCAGGGTCTATTTGAATCTGCTTACAGACATCAGGCGAGTAAACAGTTACTACAGAATAAAATCAGCAACTTGGAAATTCACACCCCCATTTTGAGAGAGACAGACAGACAGGCAGATAAACTGACAGACACACCCCCACACACGCAGAGTTTAGCTGACAGAACAATGACAATAAAATATATGTTAATTAGGCCTTCTAGTACTGAAATAAACGAGGTCTAACATGCTTGAAATGGCTACATTAAGCCTAGAACTCTACATAGTTCATATTAGGACACCTATTAAAAAGAATCCCTCATACAGTAATGGAGAAGTATCTGGCCTGTGCAAAATACCAAATGGCCTCATACTCTCAAACCACAGCTTTAAGACTCCCTTAACTCGACTCCAAACACAGCCACTCTAGAAATCATGTCGGTCAGAATGATGAATGGCCAGCGATCGGCCGCTTTGGTCAGCGGAGAGCGGCATTCAGCAACACAACTCTTGAGGGGGCAAAGGGGATGTGGGGGGGGTGGCAGGGTCTGGAAATTGTTACTGGTTTTGACTGAGAAACAAACAGACCTGCATTTTGCCCTTTCCTTTGAGATTTCCCTCTACTGCTGACTACACACACGGCTAACAAACCCAGCACACTCATGCTAAATGAGCCTCCCAGTCTAAGAGCTGGACCTACTTGAAGGATCAAACCATTTAGCAAAAAGCCACAGCTGCTATTAGGCTTCAATAAAAGCACAACACACAATATCGGACTCGTAGAAATCAGAAGGGGGTTAACATTACATGTCAGAGTTTTTAAAGTGTTGAAGAGGGCGATGAAAGGAGGGGGAAGGTGTTATGAAACCATTAAAAACTGAGTTAGGAAAAAAAACACACTGGCTTAATTTCTAAGAGTCTGTAAAACAGCATGCATGCAATGCTGAAAAACTCCTTCAGGCACTAATAACTTCTAAACCATCACGTCATAATGAGAGCACTACAAATATAAAAGTTGACAAGCAAACAAGTTCACAGCAGATATGAACTAGAGATCTGACGGCACACTGCCAGTAGACAGACATGTTATAATGACTGGCAAAGGTGAAGAATTACTGTAGTATTCATCAAATTGCGGACATAGTTGCTAGTAGTCATGGTGCATCTTTGAATAAGTGCCTATACATTATTCCACAGCTAAGAAGGTTCTCTCAATGCTTTAAATTTTTTTTTTAAAAAAGGTAAAAAGTGTGCTTTGAGTGTTCTCTTCTGTCCCAAGACACCAATTCACGGTGGACATCCGTGTATGCCGGCATACAGGGTGCTGATGAATGTATCAAAATCCTCTCCCATGGAAGTAATAATAATGCCTGATTCATGTGGCCACATGTGTATCTTGTGGTCCCTCTATTAATGATGAGACTATAAATAAATCAAATTAATCTAAACCTCGTGGTTCCAGCCTGTTCTTCACCTGCTTCAGAGGAACGATGGAGAATTAACCTTAGTCCTTGAGGATTGTTTGGCGGATAGTGATTTTTAAACCTACAGTTAATAATTCAATTCAATTCAATTCAATTTTATTTATACATTGTATTTTTAAAAAGCCATGTCTTGTAGCGCTTCACAGCAGAGAACACCCATGAGTAACGGGTAAAAAAAACCTCTTATTTTATATCGGTTCTTGTCTGCTGTTGAAAAGCAGGCTGACAGGGCTAACCCAACTCCCTAGGGTCAAGCAAGGTCGCAATTTAGAGTCACGTTGATGGCAATTAGTCCATGGTTATAATTAAGCATAATAACCATAATAATAACCCTAATAACCATTAAGCATAAATAAAGATTTGGTCCTAGATCATGATGTCCACGGTGTTGAAATAGCATCACAGTAATCCTAATCCAACTTAGGTTCACATCATTAAGAGCAGTCAAGCCAAAGATTAGTATATAAATGATAGCACTGCATTGGTGGTAGCTTTGGGTGCATCATCACCTTCTTTATGCCCATTATACTTTAAGCCTATAAAGAAATAATTATAAGCACTATATATAAGTTGCCACTATATATAAGTTGCCAATATCATGCCACATTTACATTTACACAAGACATTTCAGAAAACATGAAATACAATAAAGTACTGCCTGTAAATATTTAATTTTGGATGTTTTGTGGGGATATCTATTAATTAATTTTTCAACCTATTTATCTAATAAAACCTTCCACTGGGTTATAATGGACAAACAGGCTGATAACACACAAAATGCAATGTTATCACATATTTTCTGACTTCTGAGGGTGTCACACCCGGCTTTGCCATATTGCGGGGCAGCCTGCCCTGTCTGCACTGCTTAGAGGCTGCTATCTGTTTATTTTGTTTAATAAATATGTTTTTTACGATAGATATGGTTATGGTCTCCCTTTCATGTCACGGCTGTATGAGGCAAATGGTTCTGACAAGGGTGACCCACCTTACTAGTAACAGCAGCAAGTATTACTGTAGGTGAGTGGTACTGACTGGTTAATATTGGGGGTCTAGCTCAGGGACTACCTGGGTTACCATTATTCTGCTGTGGCCTTGTTTTCTCCCAGGTTAAAGGTTTAGTATGAATTTAAAAAAATCCTCACATAGATTTACTGGGTATGAAGACAAAGAAGTTAGAAGTTCAGGAGCCAATAGGCATCCACCTCAGTAACTAAATAACCTATATGAAATCCCAAGTGAATCAGCAGCAAATTCGTTTTTCAGGCAGCCATTCTTTTAGACCTCTCACTCCGCTGGAAGTATTTCCCTGCCAAGGGTCCCAGAGGACATCCTCAAAATTACATTCACACATGGCCTGTAACAAAATGTAATTCTTCAATGTGAAAACACCATACACGGTTACTTGCTCGGTTTAAATTTTGTCTACAGAGCAGCAATCAGACATTAAAACACAATTTAGCGAGGGCCTGGTCCAAAACGTCACATAATCAAGGAGATTATGCTTGCAGACTTTCCCAGCGTGTTTACAACAGCATTTATTTCTCCCAATGGACTTTACAAGTTCTAAGTGTACAAGCGTGCAGCATTATTGTGGCTGATATAGTAATTTATCCCCACATGGGAACACTGCATGATGCAGTACTCTGTGTGTAAAAAAAAGACTTGAGTGGAACACTGTAAGATCATCAGAACAGTGGCCAGAGACCAGAGTGAAATATCAAGTAGGGAGTACTAGATGTGATGTGTTTTAGTAGCACATCTGGATAGGTTTGTACTCTATGTTTGTGGTAGACCTCCAAAAACATGCTAGATTTGCTGTAGGTGAATTGCCTGCAATGTCTTCTGGAGGGAAGTTTATCAATTCCAGCGAGTCAACTGCATCAACCCAGGTTTGTCTCTTAACAAAAGAGACCATTCCCCCTGTGCTCCACTTGCAATTCATATATACAGTATCCCCTTGAGTCCCCCTGCCAAATAGCTAAAGGCAGCCTCCTTCAGGAATGAGAAAGTCCCAATGCCCAGAAACCCCAAATGAGGGGCTAGGCCATGCCAAAGGACACACATCCCACCTCAAGAGCAATGTCAGAAATGAACAAACTGGGTTAAATGTCTCTGGCTCGAAATTCTTCTTCTCTTTGAACAACATAGTAAAAAGCATGAAATACATGCTGTCATAACTTTACAGCATATTTTTCCATGAGTGTTTTATTTCTGTTTGCGAGAAATGAAATGGGACACTACAGTAACTGCTGAATCAATCTGCCGATACATGAGCCGATTGATTCGGCGAGAGCGCAGCCCCCTTTCTTGGGCTTTCACTGCCAGTGACTACTAATGCTACCTGAGCTTTTGATACCCCCCACCCAACCTCCATACACACACACAAACACACACACACACACACACACGCAAGCTTTCCATGTCTTCTCTTGCCTGTGTTGTTTTTTGCTCCGATGTTTTGTTGTCCTTGCACCAAACCGGTATGCACCATTTGTCACTGCCATGCCCAATCGTCTTGATAATAATCTTTTTTCTCACTCCATAAAGCACGGCCCTTGAGAGCATGCAGGTCTCCAGGTGTGACTGAGATCTGGCCCCAACATGGGGAATATCACACCTCTCAGAAGCCTGAGCCAAGCCAATTGGACTGTATTCAAAAAAACCTGCCTCCAGAGAGTTTGCTAAAAGGACAAACATTTGAAAACAATAACAAAATAAGAGGATACTTAGCATTCCATCTACAAAGCTCCAGTGCATGCCTCTCCCTTGCTATCTTCCATTTACTTGCCCTAACCCCGTCAGCTGGGTTCAATTAATTGCTAAGTAAACACAGAAAAGACAAATAAACAGAACTTTGTTTTTAATCAAATCATTAATTTCCTGGTCGAAAAATCCTCACCGTAATGGCCACTGGAGGATGACCATGCACATCCAATGCAATGGGTAATTAGACAATCATTAAACCCAATAATAGGTTATTTGCAGACCCCCTTTGTCAGGTAAATAGCACAGAAACATTCTGGGTCTAGGAACTAGGTCAGATTGAATTTTCAGGCTAATGATAAAGACCCCGCATTTTAACAAAAAATAAGATAGATAAATAGATAGAGAGAGAGAGAGAGAGAGAGAGAGAGAGAGAGAGAGAGAGATCATATACTGTTACAGCATATCACTAGTTTCTTACGCATACCAGGAGCACTGCTGCAAGCCTTTCTGTCACAGGTTTGGAGAACATAGATTTTGTGTTGAGGACAGGTTTAAACCAGAATATCTCACAGGAGCATCAAGAACTGGGATGATTTAGAATAGTGATTAGATTAGTTAACCTTGTTAACCTTGCTTTAACCTACCACACCAAGTGAGTGCTGACAGATTTTACACTCTCCTCATTTTTAATGACAGTTTAAATTTAGTGCCATTCACAAAGAAAATCTTCTTGTTTTTACTTTCATATTTTCCATTTTCACTTTTAACTTACTTATAGCACCATTAGAAAAACCTGTCATTCACTAATTAACTCAGTAAAACCCTCAGAAAGGGATGGTATGATATCTTAATCATTCAACTTTGTTTTCGAGTCAACAGATTTTGTGGTTCAACTATTTTTGAGATCCTGCCATGTCACACTACAAACTCCCACACGTCTTTTACTTCATGTGTTCAACAGCAGGCAAGTGCAAGCAGGCAGCCCAAGCACATTGCCAGGCCACCAGCTATGAAGATGTAAGAGGTCGTCTGTATCAAGGTGTGAAATGCCGCCATAGTTGTGATGCCAAAACATATACAAGGCCTGTTTTGGATTGCGGTCGGACAACTGAGTTCAGGATCACCTCTGGTCCTGATTTGGTTCACATGCAAGCAACATGAAGTGGATGTGGGAATGTCAGATAGGGTGTGAAATTGGAGGACTACATTAGGGAAAAAAAGCATGCTGGTGTGTATGTCTGTGTGTGTGTTTGTGTATTTACACACAAGGGAGAGAGACAGACAAAGAGAGACAGAGAGAGACAGAGACAGAGAGAGAGAGAGAGAGAGAGAAAGAGAGAGAGAGAGAGAGAAAGACTGTGTAGACACTCACAGACTGAGTGCATGCGTGCATGCGTGCATGTGTGTGTGTGAGTGTGTGTGCATGAGTGTGCATGTGTGCACATTTGTGTATGCGTGTGGGCCCCTTATGACACATCCCAGAAAGCCACATGTGAAACAACAGAGGTGTCCTTGGTAAACAAGACACTGTTTACCAAATGGACCCATGCAGACAAGCCCCCTGCCATTCTAAAAAACAAGTGTGACACAACGGGAGATTTCTGTTCTCTGGAATCAAGCTGTGATCTGGTGTACAAATAGCCTTACAGCCAAAATACATTAAAGGAACCCAAGAAAGACAAAGAAAATTCTCGCCTCTGCAAGGCGGTCGGAGTGGCATGTACAAGTAACACGGGCAACCAAAATAGAAGTGAGTGGTAAACAGCAGCAGTACACAGGCCAGGCTGGATCTCTCGCCTGCGGTGGCAAAATATAGCCTGAGAATGCATACATCTTATATATGGAGTGGCCATCCATGACACTGTGCCAGAGATAAAGAGCACTGCAGAGCAGGAAAAACAAAAACACCCCTCTCCCTCCCTCTCTCTCTAGTGCTTGCAGGACCCGCCCCACACTTTAAAAACCATTTCTGTAGATTAACCTGTAAGCCTATTGAAGTTCATATCAAACCAATATTACACTTCAGTATCTAAAACAAGCACTAGAAAATGACTTAATAAAACACACATACCATCATAGATTCATTGATTCATAGTTCATCATAGATTCCCTGAAACTTTCCTAATGAGTTCTGTGCTGCCCCACTGCTAGGCTCCTCAAAACATGAGCCACCCTATCAGTTTTGTTTAGCAGCTTAAACACCCAGGGCCTTACAGCGTACCCTAAATAGGGCTTGGCTACTGGGTGACGGTGCTCTGGTGCACCCCTGCACCATAGGGGGTTGCTGTAAGCAGGCCTAGATACACGATAGGCTAGTCAGAATGGGCATTTCTGCACTATGGGACTTCACATGGGATTTTGGGTTTAGAGATGATCTGTGTAGTGTATATGTATACATTTGTATGAGTTTTAAAAAGGATTTGAATATCACATTTCTCCTAAAATGGGCCTTGACAAGTCCATGGCATTTCCTCCTTTTCCATGACTGGTGTGTACCACTAACATGACATAGTAAGGAGAATGTGCATACGTGTACCACCCTATATGGATTTTGCTTGCTTTTAACACTGCAGCCTCTATGTTTCAGGTGATGCATTCTGTCAGCTTTATGAACTATTCAACAGATGAGTGACAAAAGACCAAAACAACACAACAGAGACTAAGAGCAATGGCATTACATTGCTCAAGGTTTTCAGGTTCCTTTTAAGTCTTTTCCTTTCTAACACTAGTGTAGGATTTGAAAAAATATATCATATGAGGACTTGCATATACAACGCATATACAAGTTCACAAGGTATGAAAGAAGGCATTAGTAAGAGGGCTGATGTGTCTGTGACTGCATATGTACAAAGTCAACCCTAATCCAGACAATTCACAATCTGTTTGGACTGGAGGCACAGTAAAATCGTGGAAGTCTAACAAAAACAGAGAGACTACAGCAACTCAATTGG
>JAGFZM010000220.1:92496-123338 GCA_017657215.1 Limnothrissa miodon
CTTCACATGGAACAGAATGTGTTGAGAACCAAACAAACTGACACAAGTGAAAATCCCAATAGTAAACAGCCAGTAATGTGTCACTTTGCAGCAGTACTGTATGTTGACTGACAGCTCTAGGGATCAGTCACTTACAATATGTTATGAAAGCTCTAACCATGGCACATAACGATGACCTAAACATGGCATCTGGATACACAGTTCAATAAAGGTCAGTATTCAGCTGTTGCTCCTCAAAGAGTTCTAAATTTATGTTTAATTTTTAGCATGCCTCTTGTCTGAATATCACATACCAAAAACACAGATATTCCCTAGAGTACATAACAACTCCCTGCCATTGTATATTAGGCCTGTGCTCTAGTAACAATGGCTAGCGAGGTAAGTAACCTATTGTTCCCCATTCATGTGCTCTGTCTCAACTGCGTTTGAGCAACTTGAGCATCTCTCTTTATAAGTCAATGCCAAGTAGAGTAGAACTAAGTAGCCTAATAACTCTTTGATACAACCATACACCAGAAGACTGCCAGGTTAATTCTCGGCTATATGGTTCCACTCATTCACTCCTAAATGTTTACAGCACTCATTCACTCCTAAATGTTTACGCCAGCATTAACTCACTGATGGCCAGATCTTTAAATAATAATAAAAAAAATCTGACATATATTAGTTGCATGAATGCCCCCATTGTGGCATGCTCTATAGACCCTATACAATGTTACAGCATAGTCATTACAGTACTATTGTGTGTCTTGCAGTGTAAAATGTTTTGTCAACATCATAGGCACACGATATGACACACGATAGTGAATGTAACACTATTTTCTGCACAGATAATTCTGGAAAGCGAAATGCATTCTATGACGGGTTTGTTAGCTTAGTTCAAATAAAAACAGATGACATACAACCGCCAAAATGAACACAAAACAATGTTCCTCCGGGCAACAAGAAAACGTATTAGCATAGGCTCTACAGGTTCTTACCTGGTGAACACTCGTTAACGTTTCTTTGACAGAAAGGTCCTGGGAAATCAGTGCTGACACAAAAGTTCCATGAAGTTCCACAAGATGATTGGTCGGGACACAGAAGTTTTCAAATTCAGCTATGCATTTCGCACTGACTCTTCCAAACTTCCAGACTTCTTACCCTGCCGGGAGGCATAAATCGTTCTTCGGATATGTCTGTGTCGGTGTCTGCCGAACCTCGCGAAAATTATTGGTGACTCCGGATTTCGCTCCTCTGAAGGCGGAAATAGAGTGTGCTCCACCGCGCTGCAAAAAGAGAGGTATGCTGACTCCTAGAGGCGTGACTAAAGACGGTTTAATTGGTTTATATTTAGTTTATGTGGGTTCACAATCTGATGAGGGTTTACCCTTGACATAAATCTAACATTCCTCTTTCTTTATAGGCTATAGTGCACAACATTGCACAGAGTTCATCCACGGGCCTTCACACTTTAACAGAGTTATCTTGTAAAAATACAATTTTTTTTTCTCTTGGGTAAAGTCGGGAGAAGTCCTTAACAGTGAGAGTTTTCCTCACTCTACGGATTATGGATAGCCTATAGGTTGCAAGTGTCGTTATAACAGCTTTGGAGGAAAATAATGGGTTATTTAATCGTACTTCACCCTATAAACCCAGCCCTTTTCAGGATCTGTGTAAGAGCACAACATTTACTGCCATTCCTGTGAAATGTAGCCAACCAGGAAGGCAGAATATTGAATTTTGGACAGATTTAGCAACACGTGCCTAAGGTTATTACCCAGCGATTGGGTTATTCTTTTGATTTTTTATACTGTTAACTGTCACTCGTCTGTTTACATTAACCACAAAAAAGTCTGGCTACAAAATATAATGTTAAACTTGGCCTATCTTGAAACTCTATCTGAGAACTTGATGTCCTCCTGGAGGATTTTACAAATGGATAGACATAAACATAGCCGTATGTGGTATCTAGTTGTGCTGGTGTGCCCTCAGTGACAATATCTTGAGCAATTACCCCATTGTTGTGGTATTGAATAAGTAGCAAAAGCTTAGTGTGTGTGTGTGTGCGTGTGTGTGTGTGTGTGTGTGTGTGTATTTGAAAAAGAGAGACAAAGAGAGAGAGAGATAGAGTTGTTAGAGTTCTCTATGTCTTAAGTTATACATCTGCTTTGTGCTGACCCACTTCCCTAGACATTGTACGCTGTTTCTGAATGACCTCACTGCATGGTCTTCTTCAGCATCAATGGGGGGCATCATTGTGTTTTTCTATTCCAAGGGCACAGATTGGGTTAGCTAGATATTGTCAGTCTGTAGCCACCCAAACACAGCTTACTCCTCTTCGAAGCCAACCAGGCATCGTGAGAAAAGACACTCGCCCTGTACAGAGATGTTACTGTAGGCTTTGGTAAATTGAAGGCGTCATAAGATCTAGCAGACTCCAGGTGATGCAATCATTCTGTGTCACAAAAACGTGGCCAGATTGGCTTGGACATGGTCTGCTTTCAGTAGTCCAGACACCACCACATGACTAGACAGACAGTCTCTGCCTGTTCACTATGGTACCACATCACTTTCCATGCCTTCTCTTCAACTTGATGTCATCATTGATTGGTTTGAATGATTCATCTTGGTGTACAGATGAGTGAGCGCACAAACCACCATGCCTATAGCAGTTGTAATTATTTGTAGGTGGTGGTCTATCACCAGTGTTAGAAATATATGGTAACAACTAATCCAATATATTTACATTTTAATTGTTAGCCTACAATACTGTTACTGTCAATTAAATTATTACATTAGAATCATGAGTTTAGTTTTGTTATAACAAGGGCAGGGCAAATTCTTGACGTAGCCTATGTGCATGTATAAAACAAAATAGTTTGGTTTCTTTTCCCAGCTATAGTATAGTAGAGTTGTACTTTTACAACTCAAGACAAATAATAACAAAGTTAATTTTTCAATGTAGCTTACAGTACACTGCCTTCGCCATTTCAGCACTATAGCCATGGTCTCTCAAATGTCACAACCAAAGTTTATTAAGCCACCAGCATTAATAGGAGAATTTTATAGCACTTACGAGCACTCAAAGTGCTTTACAATGTATGCCTTACATTCAACCATTAACACCAGTGGCAGAGGCTGCCATGGAAGGTGCCATCCTGCCACTGGGAGCGGCCAGGGTTCAGTATCTTGCTCAAGGATTGCAATTGCAGTGAAAGTGACAAATTTAGGAAGTTTCTATGTTAAAAAATGAATGAAGCTTGTCAAACAATTCAAGATGTGTTAATCTTTGAAAATAGAATAGAGAATCTTTGTATCAAACAGCAGTATGACCAGAACATGACAACGGTTGGTGTCTACGATTGTCTGTAATAATTGACTGTTTGTAATCATTGTGTTTTATGTAGATGGTACCCTTTTAAACAAACTTGTGTGGTCTAGCCATGCAGAATTTGAGAATAAATTAGTACCCCATAGGCTATTAGAATAAATAAAAAAATATCTAGTAATGGTGATTTTTTGGATTATTAAGAGTACCACGTTTTCCACAACGTGGACGACCAATGGGCGATGGCAAAGTCAGATTCCGGCCCGGTAGTTTAGACTTTTTTTCTATCACTCTGTTTATCTCTCTATCTTGCACATCACTGAAATGCACGCATGCTGTGCAGTGCATTAACACAGAGACAGAGAGAGAGAAAGAGACAGAGAGAGAGAGAGACCCTCACTAATGAAAGTATTCATCATCCCTCCCCATCTGACTGCTAAGCTGCAGAGCGGTAGCAAGACTAGCGGCAGGCAGCCAGCATCATCTCCTGATGTTTACATCTCATCTGCCTCTACACTCTGCCTTCCAGTCACAGACCTCCTAATGCAATCACACCTTGTTATTTTTACTCTTAAATGACGGAGAAAAAGTGGAAAGCTAATGAAAGAAAGGAGAAAGTGACAGAGAGAGAGAGAGAGAGAGAGAGAGAGAGAGAGAGAGAGAGGTAGGGGGACAAAGGGAGAGGGAATGAGAGGGTGTGATTGTTGAGGAAAGTAAGAACTGAAATGTGTTCACTGCAATAACAAATCGTGGGAGTTTCAACATTTCAACGTGTACATGGAAGGAGAACATGGAAGGCCATTAAAAGTGCTTGTGTAAATGACACAGTGGGAGGAGTTTGAAAAGACATCAGTCACAGGTCTCTGAATGCTTGTTTAAAACAAGGCACTTAAAATCTACTTGAGTCGCCTACTCAGCACTCAAGAGAAACACATTCACTGGCAAGGGACAAGCTAGAGAGATGAATGACTGTTTAAGTGGCACATGCTGACATGTACAAATAATAATAAAACAAGATGAAGATCAAAACACTGTTTCCAATCTTTCATTATTGCCTCTCTTTCTTTCTCTTTTCCCCCCTCCCTCCTTCTCTTTTTCTCTACTTTCTCTACCTTACCCACATACACTTCTACACTTCATGCAGCTCTATGCTTGAAAGCAAGGAAATTGTCAGTGCATCAAATTCAAATTCATGGACATGAAATTAAATACTGTCTAGCAAATTCATTTCCCATACAACTTTGCTTGCAACCAACCACAACATTTTGTGTCATGTTTTTCTTTGATGTTACTCACCTTAACCTTACATTCGAAGGTGTCCCTAGTCTAACTACCCATACTAATAATAATTCCATTTACACAGTGCTTAAAAAAACAGACAAAGGAGGCTGTCGAAAATATGTCAGCCAGAGATCTGAAAACTGGGGAGACTCCTACTGGTTTAGAGTGTGTTTCTTATGCTTATTGACCAACACAAAGTGACCTTGGCCACAGTTTCTCAATGCTTTTAGGTCTGGTGTCAAATTCTCCTCAAACCAATTGAGCTTCTTCTTCTCCCATTGCTACTTATATGCTGTCTGTTCCATTCACCACTCAAAATTACATTGTTCACAAATCCAGGCATCTTACTGACTTTATTGATTTCAATACTATATAACTTTGTTTTTTTATTAGAATTTGTTTATATTGGTGTTATTTATTTTGCCCTGAGTCACTGAGAGAGATCATCTGAGGAAAAATTCACAAAATTTGACAGAACAGCACATACCTAATTTCAATGGTGCTTCAAGCCTTAATTAACTGCTTTATCGCCCAGTTTGACTGTCTTTCCTTGTACACCTCTCTGTACGTAATGTAATGATGATTGATGCTGATAATGATGATTAAGTGCTCCACTCTCTCACTCAATGCTCTGATTTTGGCCATAATTCACATGGTTTTTGCATAACAAGCAGGGAGAGCATAGAACCTAGTGTAGGTGGATTCAGTTAAGAGATGTTTGGTAGTCATGTGCTTTTGCATACATCAGCCTGTGTTTGTGTGTTCCATGTGTGTGTGTTTGTGTTTGTGTGCGAGAGAGACAGCGAAAGAGAAAGTGTGTGTGTGCGTGCTGGCGTGCCTGTTTGTTTGCCTGGGAGAGGGAGATAGAGCTGTGTGTAGGCGTATTAAAGGCAGCAGATGCTGTGGGGAGTTCGCACAGAAGGGTCGAACCAAACTCAAGCATTATATTAACCGTGGCTCTAAAAATACCACCAAATCACCAAACTGAGCTCACTCACAAGGCCTTTGGGTAAAGTTAGTCAGCCGTGAAATGATTTCCAGCAAACCTTTTTCTCCATTTAAAAAGAGTGATTTATGTCCAACCTTATATTGGGTTCGCTTTATTTGGAGGTGACACAGCCTTCTCAAGTGTGACAAGAGAGAAATACCCTTGACACCGAATGCCTCTTCTTGACATTTTGGCACATAGATGTCCCAGATCTGTAACACCTGAACATCAGTTATGATCTTTAAAAACGTAACAGTTTTTGAGTACAATGAAGATTCCTCTTGTCCTGACATGTCTTGGAAGCAGCCCTCATGTGAAACAGTGCACTGTCCTCCACAAGCCTCTCAAACATTCTAATTGCTTTAATCAGAACAAAATCAGAGGAAAGCCCATCAATCTATAAAGCAATGGTCGTCCAATCACGGTTTGTTTATTGTTGTAGCCAAAGGGTCCAGTTTTTGATTGGCTGTGGCTCAGGTGCAAGGTGTCGTTTTTCTGCTATCCCGCTGGTGACAGAGAAGGGAGACCTTAAACAAACTCATCCGTCCAACTGGGCTGGCCTGGGTAAGGAGGACAAATGAAAAAAGTGAGTAACACACAGACTGGAAACATCTATTTCATTAATTGGAACATCTATTACACTCAGGACACATGCTGATGACAGGGCTAAATGAAAACATTCAGCCATAGTTACATCCTCGTCAGGAAGGGTGGGCTCTGGGAATTTACCAGTCAGCTATGCCCCAGCAGTGCTGGTCCCACTCTAAATGTGAAGTTGCACCAAACTGCTCTGAACAAAGCTGCTTTTTAAAATACTTCCTTCAGAATCTGCGCATTAAATGTATGTAGAGTTGCAAAATTTAGTATTTTTTTCCATGAGGAATTTCAGAATGAACACGAATTATAGAATGAAACTGGTGGTTTAAACAGATGGTTATGAACATAGATATGGATGGCATAATCCAGGCTAAAACAATCAAATAGGATTCAATAATGATAAACCTGTACGACACCCCCAACATGCATTGTGCCTTAGACCCCCTAACTGACCTTATCTAAACATCCTCACACCCCTATCCCTGTGTCTGTGAATCCCTCTATGAGAGGTCTTAGAGGCAGACATTTTTCCTTCACATTTCATTATTATCTTTTCATGCTTGGAGTAAGTGATCCTTAGAGGTGAACAGATTTTTGCTAACCAGGAGCAAACGCAGGCAATGAGTTCTGCACAGCCTTAGCGTGTCACGCCCCCTCAGTCTAGGTTGCATAGCAACAAGTAAAGTTTCATAGTTTGTCTCTGCACTCAGCAATCACCACACACCTTAAATCTCCACTTTTGATAGGTTGTTAATGGAAAATCTGGAGGCAATCACAGATATTCTGGTCTATTATTTGGTCTATTTACATTCTTGTTCAAATTTACAGCACAACAGGGCTGGATTAGACTAATTATATTATATTTATTACAATATAAAGTCAAGGCTATGAGTTGAATGACACTGAATTCTGAAATCATTCATCGTCTTTACATCTATGAATATACATTCATGAAGATACTTGTGCGTGTAAGAAGAGCAACTTTAGGAGAAGGGATTTATGCTATCCTGACTACATCACACTCAGTTCATTAACTTTCTAAGACACCTCATCAGTAGTGTACCTCAGGATCAACGGGTGCTTCATACCTTTAATCACTACACCCGCTTATTGGTGATCAGTCCTTTTAACGTGTGTCCAGCGTTAAGTCATATACACTAACTAGTTTTCATAAACTTTAACTGAATGAAGAACAATGCATAAAATGATTATATATCAAGTGGACGTTTGTGAAGCCCATTGTGATACCTTGAATTTTTTTGCAGTTTTTCAGTATTATGAGGTGATACATTTTTACCTATCTTTTGTTAGTTAAGAGTAGAGTATGTTGTGCTAATAGCATAAAAATATTACATTTCATGTCTTTGTTGAAGACATTCAGGATATATCTAAAAAGGCTGCAAAAGTTCAAACGTAAGTGAAAAATAATCTGTGGTTATTTTGTCTGGAATAAACTCAAGCCAGGGCTCAATGCATTTAATGACCATACTGCCATCAATCACACATTTGACTGTATGCCTAGTAACTTTTGTGCTGTTATTTTTGTACTGGGATAGGCTGCAATGCTATTTCAAATTTTGCTCACTTTACAGTAATGCTTGGAACATTTTCTTTTCCAACAAACAGTCACTACGGGGGTGGCACTAATGTATTGTTTATTGATGCAATGACCAATCTCCAGATCAAAAAGAATAGGAAGAAAGAAAAAAAAAAACATTGCAAAGCTGAAATGTGTTAGGAAATAGATATAATCACCAGGGTGGTGAAAATATTGTTACTGAATGAATGACAGGACATATTGGCATAGAATCAAGTAAAAAATAGTCACATCACTTAGAGACACATGGAAAAATTGCATTAGAACCTGGGAAGACCTGTATATACTGTAACAGCGCAAAAGGTGAGAATCATAGGTGATGTCCAGTTCAGGGCAATACCCAATATAGTACACAAGTAATATTAGCACTGACGTGACCATGCAGTGGGGAAATTTTAAACTCTCCTACTATGACTGAAGTGCATGGCAGTAGATCTGTCAATTTCCGGAAGATCTACAGAGAGTTCATTTTCTCAATTATTGTCCAATTGTATCAAATTGCAGAAAGTATCTTTTTGGCCCTTTTTGCTGAGCTGGCACTTTTACACACACAAACACTGCCAACCTGCTCCTCTCTGATGAGTATCCATGAATGGGGCCTTCACATTTACTGCACTTCACGTGCAGAATCAATACAGTAATCTCGTTATAATGGCACTGAGTACCAACCCCAGGTCTAAATCTATGTACAGTATAGTATAGTTAATTTGTAAATGTAAATGTAATTTGTTATAGGAATATTAATTTGTTTTCTACTTTAGTGCACAGCTTTCCACAGGAAGATTCGGGAAGATTCAAGTTTGTTTAAGAAGTTTGAACGGCCTTTCTGGTTGTGCTAAAGCCTTCTGTTTTGGCTGCTGATTGCTTGGACTGGGGCTTTTACAACCTAAACCCCCCCCACTGGGGGGTATTTTAAGTTGGGTCAAACAGCTACTTAAAATTGGTTTGGGGGCTATATTAAATTACACGCCTAGCTTGCCCCATTTCCCTGTTTTTAACATTTAGCCGTAGGCGAAACAACGGAGGCCTGTTCTACGAGCTTGCGCTAGTGGCACACAGAGAGTCGTTAGGGAGTCGGCCATCTCGTAATCTCCACTCTCACTTTAACCTGTAATGAACCAAATGCATTGCACTCATAGGCTTTAACAGTGCAAAGTAATGCTGACTTTAGCCAAGAGTATTTGAGTTGGGGATATTGGACACATTGCTGTAACATTGGTTAGGCTTATGGTGAACCACATACAACTTTTTTTCTACCCCTGTTTCCCTCAAATGGCTTTTGAAAATTACATAGCAAGCAAGATGAAACTTGAATGTTATTTGTATTATATTTATGATGAGAATGGCAAAAACCTGTAATATATGTGTAGGAGTGTGTGTGTGTGTGCACTTGAGAGAGCGAGAGAGGCAGAGAAAAATCTGTCTGTACAATGATGAGGTGGGTCACAGTGTTGGGTGACCAGGTGGTATTCATTTTCTTTGTCCATCCGACACAGAGCAGTGTGACATGGAAAATAGGGAGTGTAAAATGATTAAGCAAACAATGATATAATGCCTCTCTGTCCCAGTGCTATCAGACAGATGGACCTGAATGTGGGATGTGCTATTTGGTGTTCACGCTTAACTAAAAGCACCTGCTCCAAAACCTGTGTGTGTGTGTGTGTGTGTGTGTGTGTGTATGTGTGTGTGAGAGAGAGAGAGAGAGAGAGAGAGAGAGAGAGAGTGACAGAGGAAGAGAGGTTCGAGTGAATACAGTGGAATGAAAGTTAAAGGAAAAAAGACAAATGCATCGGGAAGCAAGTGAAAAAAGATATTAAATACATGTATATTCGTTTCAGACAACACAATACTGTACTGCATGGCCTTTATGTGAAATAATTAATTAATGAATTCTCACCCATTAAATAAAGTGTTGCCAAGCATTTTGCTTTTAAAGGTACAATGTGTAACATTTTTAGCTGTTCATAATCTAATCATAATCTTACCCCTTCACAAATATGTGCTTTTTCATGAATATTTACTTCCACCATCAATTTCAAGTATTCTAAATGGTCAATTTACATAGGCATGAATGGGTGCCGTTGCTCCATAGTCCTTCGCCATCTTGAAATACATTAGCCAGTAAGGGACATAATAGGCTACATTAATCTTCGCCATTCGCATTTTTCGCAGTCACGTGAAACTCAGGTAATGCCCAGTCGCCCGGCAAGTTTTGAAAAAGAAAACAAGGTGGATCACACATACTCAAAATCCGAATTTCAGGAAAAGGTGTCTTCTTCTCCCAGAAAAGAAAAAGGATTTTGAAAAGAGCAAGACCAGTGACATCGGAAAAAAGAGAACATCGGAGCTGCTAATTCTCCCTAACGTTAGATGATGTGAATGACATGAATCGTGAATGCATACACAAGGAAGAAACAAGATTGAAAGAGACTCTGAGTTTGCTTGCTTTCTTCTGGACAGGTACATTATGTCTGATTTCAAAATGTTTCATTGCACGATTGTCTAGTAGGTGTATGCTTTCCATCGTGTAACATTAATTGAAACAATTTCCTCTTTGCCTGTGACTAGGCTATCAGGCTGAAGCTAACGTTTGTTCAGTGAGGCTTCCCAAAGTTTGGGATGTAATCATGTTGACTGGGTAGATTTAGCTGGAATGAAAAACAGTACTAGAAGTGCTATTCATTTTATTTATTCATTTAGCTTCGTAGCCCCCTCTGTTTGTTAGGCCAACCCTTGTTTTTTGACGAAGTGGCAATAATTTTACTATTACATGCTATTATATTCCACTCTGCACTTGAATGTGAGCTGTGAGCTAGTTGTAATAGTTATAACGTTATAACGTTACAGAGAAAGAGAGGGGAAGAGGGGATGTTCGTCTGATACAAAGAAGCTGTTCTTTCTTATTGAACCGTGGCTACAAAAGTAGCCTTTTGTTCGTTTTCGGTCGAGTCGTGAGATACAGACCAACAATATCAATATTATCTCACTCATCTCATTCAAGGAAAAAAAAAAATTATGTCAGTATTGAGGTCTAGAGGCTGCCCTGCTGGCCTCTGAGGGGATCGCCAGTCTTTGTGTTTTGTTTTGACCATGTGCTTGTGTTTTCTTACTCTGTTCCCACCCACTCTGGCCACAGACCTTCCCCTCATTTTCCCGCCACCTTTTGTGTTCACCTGTTCTTGTAATTGATTTGCTCATTACCTCGTTTGTCTTGTCCTATCATTAGCTTGTGTTCCTCTGTATCATGTTCAGTCTTCTGAGTCTCTGTGTCAGATTGTCTTGTCTAGTATACAAGTAGCAGCTTGGTCTTTGCTCTCCTGTCTTGGATATCCTGGTTGGACTCTTGTCTTGTTTCTGTTTTGGATATACTCTTGGATATACTCTCCTCCTGCCTGATCTGATTACACTGAACTGTTGAATCTTCTGTGCTTTGTATTTTGCCTTTTGGACTTCTGTGCTTTGGATTTTGCCTTCTGGAGTTACCTTCTGTGTTTTTGTATTTTTATTGAAAAACCTAAGACTGATTGATTAAATATCAAAGAACTAAATTTTGGCCTCTTTCACTGTCTGCACTGGGATCCTCAATCCTATCCTTGACAATTTAATTCCTCATTTATATTGTCACTTGTTGCCACTGCTAGCTAGACGTTTGACATATTGGCGTTCTGAATAGCGAAGGCTACCGTAGCTGTAATACATACTTTGAACTGCGTGGCGCAGGATTAGCGAACGTCTTACACATTGGACCTTTAATATAAATCCTAGATGAGAACAATGACTGTTTATGTGATCACAATCTGATAACTATGATATTATGTTCTAATGTGTTTGATTTTATGATAACCAAAACAAAACAGGTTTACCCGATTCAGTCAACTGTTATCAAAACATACTGTATTCATTCAAGTTTGTTTGGTTGTCATCCAGTGTTTTCCACACATGCACAGACAGACACAGACCAAATAAACCTGATTAAGCAGAATACAGGTCTGGAATAAATCAGAATATTGATGAAACACCTGGGTGTGTGTATATCAGCAATAATGTGACAGTAATTCAATAATGAATATGACGTTTGCATTGCTACATGAATAATCAGGTAACGTTACGGATACAAACGTATCCTCGGTTCTCTGAGTGAGAAGCCAAAACGTACGAATGGATGATGCCTATCATCTCCTACTTTTTCTGAAGTCAATTTTAACCAACCCTTTGAAAAAAGGGCAGTAAGCGCTCTGACGCGCACAGGCAACTACTTAGACAGCCCTGCGTGACGTCAGAAAGTCTATATATTGACTGCGCTTACGCTTCAGGTCCTCTTTGCCAAGCTCGCCAGCGTCGGCGACTTGAGGCCCGAAGCGTACGTTTCGGCTTCTCACTCAGAGAACCGAGGATACGTTAGTATCCGTAACGTTCTCTTTCGTTTCGAAGCCGAAACATACGAATGGATCACTACAACCAAGCCTCAAGAGCCCTACACCGAGGAGCCCGAGGTGGGAAGACCCATGGGACCGCCGCTGGGCCCAGAGAGAACACTCTCTGCTACCCCCGGCCTGGTGACGTCCAACGCGTAAAAACGCGCGTAGGTGTTGCCTGAGGCCCACAAAGCGCTCAGACAGATATCCTGCATAGGGACGCCTTTCCAGAAGGCCCAAGAAGCCGCCACTCCACAGGTGGAGTGCGCCCTGACATGAGCAGGCGGAGGAACACCCGCCACCTCATATGCCAGACGTATGGCCTCAGTAAGCCAATGCGACATGCGTTGGGTAGACAAGGCCTGACCCTTGGCACGCTCGCCATGGCAGACGAACAACTGGTTCGTCTTCCTGATGCTCTGCGTACGCGTCAAATAGGCACGAAGCGCTCTGACCGGGCACAGAGTGACGGGCACAAAACCTCCCGTCTTAGGAAGGGCTGAGAGCTCAATGACCCTCGAACGAGGGTCAGTAGACAGCACTTTAGGGCGAGAAAAGGGATTTGGTCGCAGCGTTACCCGCACGTCATCTAGCGTGAATTCAAGACAGTCAGGTCTGACTGATAGAGCAGTCAGATCGCTAACACGCTTCACCGAGACCAGAGCGAGCAGAAGCGCAGTCTTAAGGGAAAGCATCTTTAGACTGGCACTCGACAGAGGGTCAAAGGGCGTAAGAGCCAGTCCGCGTATGACGGTGGCCAGGTCCCAAGTAGGGACCGAACGTGTGGAAGAGGGGCGAAGCCGCATGACGCCCTTCATGAAGCGCGACGCAAGGGGGTGAGCGCCTGGGGAAACGCCAGCATAGCCAACATGGCATGCTGAAATAGCTGCGAGGTACACCTTCAGAGTAGAGGGTGTACGGCCCTGATCAAACAGGTGTTGCAGAAAAGCAAGCACCTCGCCAATAGGGCAGACTAGAGGATCACAGCCTCTGTCTCTGCACCACGTGCTGAACACACGCCACTTAAGTGTATACAACGACCTAGTGGACGTAGCTCTAGCAGCCCGAACAGTCTCTATAACTGCATCTGACAGGCCGCTCTCTAGGAGATGTGCCCGTTCAGGGGCCAAGCCGTCAGTCTCCACGCTTCTGGCTTGGGGTGCCACAGCGACCCGTGAGCCTGAGATAGGAGATCCCTCCTCAGAGGGAGGGTCCAAGGCTGGCCGTCCAGCAGTGAGACCAGATCTGAGAACCAGCTCTGAGATGGCCAATTGGGGGCGATCAGAATCACCCTGTGAGCCCCCGCTCTGATCCTGGCCAACACCTGACGCATCAGAGGAAGGGGGGGAAAAGCATAGACCTCGCGGCCACGGATGTGCCAGCGCGTCCGACCCTAGCGGCGCATCTCGCTCCAGCGAAAACCACGCTGGACAGTGAGCGTTCTCGCTCGAGGCGAAAAGATCGACTCGTGCCCGCCCGAAGCGGGACCAGAGGCTGTGCACCACGGCTGGGCAGAGGCGCCAGTCGGTTGCACGCGGAACACCCCTGGAGAGGAGGTCCGCGCCTGTGTTGCGCACACCGGGCAAGTGCGACGCCCTGATCGACAGGAAGTGGCGGGAGGCCCAGGTGAGCAGCTTGTACGCCAGGCGAAACAGGTCCGGAGAGCGCGTGCCGCCCTGGCGATTGATATAAGCCACTACAGTGGTGTTGTCCGTACGCACCAGAATGTGTTCTCCTCTGAGAAGAGGGAGAAACTCTTTCAAAGCGCAAAAGACAGCTAGGAGCTCTAACACATTGATGGCGTAAGTGTAAAAGGCCGAGTGGGACAGCGCCACCCGCGGCGCACAGGAGGCCCGTCAGTCTGAGACACAGCCTGGCCGAAACGCAGGCACCTAGTCTGAAGTGGCGTAGACACGCCCTGACGTCCTGTAGTCTCTTCGAAGTGAGCGTCGATCTCATTGAGCGTGAGTTCAGTCTCACGCCCAAGAACTCGACCTCCTGAGAGGGAGAGAGCATGCACTTGCTTAGGTTTACTAAGAAGCCCAGATCGTGCAGGTGACGCAAAACAGTGTGAACCTGTGACGTTAGGAGCTGTCTGGAACCCGCCAGCAGCATCCAGTCGTCCAAGTAATTGAGGAGTCTGATACCCTGAGCGCGTAGAGGAGCAATCGCCGCCTCCACACACTAGGTGAAGCACCGAGGTGCCAGAGACAGACCGAAAGGGAGGGCGCTAGACAACCAGCGACCGCATCCTCAACGCGAGGGAGCTGCATGAGGCCGTTGGCGCCCGCTCCGTCCATCGCGTATAACGCCGCGTGGCCTTGAATAGGGGCAATGGCGGCGAAGGGGGCCTCCCAAGAGGCCTGCGCATCCGCCACGACAGTGGGGTGAGCAGGGAGCGGGAGGGCATCAGGTGAGGGCAGCGCGCCGGAGAAGGGGTCGAAACGCCCTCCCGGACAGCGCTGAGGCGGGGGCAGGCCCAGCCTGCTAGCCGCCTGTGTAGCCAAGGAAGCTAGCTCGGAAGCTAACTGGGCGGCGTGGGTCTTCTGGACCGGTGGCAAATCTTCCACGGTGGCGCATCCCTTAGCGGAGAGGAAGGAAGCGAGCTCCTCCTCGTCCACAGCCTCGATAACCGGGTCGCCAGAATCATCGACCTGGAGCGGCGAAGTAGCCGCGCGGGCAAAGGCAGCGCCGATGGAGCTAGCAGGGCTAGCCAGGTGGGCCGCGGTTAGCTGACTAGCTGGTAGCTGACTAGCCGCTGAGAAGCTAACCGATGGCCGAGTAGCCACTGAAGACCGGCCGATTAGCCCATCCGGGTGCGAGGACGCCGGGGGAAAATCGATAAACTGGCGGGCGGGGAGAGCACTGACGCCAACGGGGGTAGAAGCCGCCCCTGGACTACCAGTGGAACCCACGAAAAATGCCGCTCTGTTGGCAATAGCCGCAGGGGAGAGGCGTTCGCAAGCCGAGCAGAGATCTGGCTGCGAGAAGGCTAACATAGCATGCTTACTCCCCATGCAGATGAAACACACAGCCACCATGGGACGATCACAGTCTGTACAACGACGAGTAGCCATCTTGCGTCTCGAGGTACCAGAAGTTAGGGACCGGCGTGAGCACTTGGAGCAAGACGGAAATCCCTCGGAGAGCTTTGAGAAAAGCTTTTGTGGTGGGCTTTCAAAAAAGCCGTTGGTTTTAGAAATATTTGCGGAAGCAAACGAAAAGCGACTCAGAAACACACCCAGTAGGCGAGGTGAAAGAGGCAAAGAGGACCAGAAGCGTAAGCGCAGTCAATATATAGACTTTCTGACGTCACGCAGGGCTGTCTAAGTCGTTGCCTGCGCGCGTCAGATCGCTTACTGCCCTTTTTTCAAAGGGTTGGTTAAAATTGACTTCAGAAAAAGTAGGAGATGATAGGCATCATCCATTCGTACGTTTCGACTTCGAAACGAAAGAGAACTATAATAACCCAATAATTAGCATTATTTTAGTGTACATAACTGGCAAGGACAATGCAATCAAATACATCATGTAAAGATGAACCTCATAGCAGTAGCCTCCTGGGCTATTTGGGGTAAGGGGATTTCACAATGTGTTCATGGCCTAGCACACACACACACACACACACACAGAAACATTTATCCCGATAGAAACACACACATACACACATAAACCACGTAATTTCATCATATACCCCCTCTTAACGTTAGTTACCCCTCCAAACACAGATACACACATGTCATTAGTGAGTATTTAATGAAGGGGCCCCTGCCCTTTATAGTGTGTGTTTGGGAGTGAGGCTGTTTTGTGTTTTTAGTTTAGCATGTAAACCTCCTAATGGGCAAAATAAAAACTTGACATCACTGATTACAAGCCTGAAGTCATTGCCTTTGAAGTTTTTCAATGCAGATTGTTAAGAAAAATGGAGAACTGACCTAAGTAAGGCATAAATCCATTTGGGCCAGGTCCTAAGCATAAGACTATCAAAGGCATTGTGTAACGAAGAAGGAACTGGTCACACATTTTTTCAATTACTTGTCGGGATGTCACGCTGGGGTACCGTAAACAAGTGTGGTGATTAGAAACAAATAAACACATGGGTAAGGTCCCACCGCGACAGCCCGTCAGTGTAAACACTGCAACGTTCCCTTCGTTCCCCGTCTCATTACACCAATCCTTTGAATGCTGGGGAAACAGGGCGGCTTTAAGGGCTGGCTTGGGTGAACTCGAGAGCTATGTGTAAGCAGCGTGATGGGAGACATAGAGGCCGTGCAGCTCACAGTGGCACATCCCAGGGATGCTGCCATGGCACCGGGTGCCAACTGCAGCTCGATCTCACTGGACCACAACCAGGAGGCCCTCTGACCCAGTGTCCCCAAGATGTGTTTTTTTTCCGGCACTGCCAGCAGTGACAAATTCTATAAGCTTTACCATTCAGAGTAGTACAGAGGTGGTAGCGTGTACATCCCCCGTTGAGGTGGGATAGGCTACAAGGAACATTTTGCATGATAAATACACTGCAGGGTCAGAACGTTGCAGCAGCATGGAAGTTTCAGTATTTGGCCATCCCATTTCATCCTATGTTCTTATATCTTCACCGCTCACAGCAATAAGCAACTTGAGTGGAAAGAAGATCTAAGTTCTATAGTTGGAAGATTAGTTGGTTGGAGACAGTTTTTATTGCAACACTCAGAGCGTATAAGCAGCTGGGTTCGTCAATGTTTCTTCAGTCTTGCTAGCCAATTAAAATCAAGGAAGGGGTGGGACATACTTTGTCATCAGTATAGGTGCAGGAGAAAGCCTTGTTCAGTCCTGTCAAATTCCACAGCAAAACAAAGTAAAGTGCAATTAGAGGGATGAACTTCTTCACTGAAATCCCACATGAACTCATTTTGTCTGTTGAGGTCAGATTTTTTTTTAAGCTGAGTCCTGAACAATTGCTGCCAGTTGGCTTGTTGAAAGCCTGGTGAACATTCTACAAATCTGGCTGAGCTGGCAGGCAGTTTTGGAACCCAATCAACAGTAAACACTTGAATGAAGTGCACAGAAAATTAG
Organism: Limnothrissa miodon; assembly: GCA_017657215.1. NCBI lineage: Eukaryota > Metazoa > Chordata > Actinopteri > Clupeiformes > Clupeidae > Limnothrissa > Limnothrissa miodon. The sequence continues at coordinate 109,740 of JAGFZM010000220.1, forward strand.
TTTTTGAGTGCTGTCAGTGTAAATAGCATATTCAGTGGACGCAGACCCTTAGTTGCCTCCACATAAAAAAGGGACAAAGTTCACTGGCTGAATGCCAATGTCCTCCCTGACTCAAGCCCTCAAAGACTTTAGCATGATTTAACAGGTACTTTTTTAAGGGTTCCAAGCCCTCATAGACTTACTTATCCATAAACACTCATTTACAAATCATAACCTATCAAAGATACTAACTAACAAAAGTAAGGACTGACCTTGGAAGAGGAATGGAAGGTTTAGCAGCATGCAGTAGCCCTTTCAATCACAATACCTGGGTAAGTCTGACTGCAAAATTCAAGTTTGAAGTGAAACACAGACATCACCATGCACCTGAAATATTAGAAAATATGAAAGAGATGAAGTAAAATGAAATAAAATCGCAAGGCTTAATAAACATTTTTTTCTCGGAATGTAAACATACTGATTGACACTTAAATAAAACAGACAGACAAAACTGATCTCTGGGTCTTCAAAACAATGTTTTCCCCAAGTATGTGGCAAATTAAAACCTCTCTCTCTCTCACACACATACACACACACACACACACACACACACATACAAACACACATTCTCCACTCAGGACTTGTTGAGTTAAAGAGTCTGAGGCATCTCTGTGGCTGCCAGTAAAATAGGCTGCCTGGGTCAGGGAGCTTGAGTTTTTTACAGCACCCCGGATCCTAGTTTAGAGTTACTATGGGAACCACAGAGCTGTGGTCCCCTTATTTCTGCGGTAATTGGGTCGTGAGGAAAGAAATGGATCACCAGGAAATGAGGAGCAAGGCATGTATTCAGCAGTGTATTCAGCATGTATTCGCAGCGCCACGGCTGGAAAATCAGCACCACTGCAATGCGATTAGTCATATCACGACGACATTCACTTCCGATTTCTACACAAAAAAATATCCAGAGAAAAGTGGATTTAGTAGTACAACTCCATTCACCGCCATTCACTCTCCACTTACTCGTGATCGCCCTCTTGTTGCAGTCCAGGGGAGGCTACACCGGATACGTGTTAAGTGACGTTAAGTCAAAGACGTATCTGCCGTAACCAGTGGTGCGCGGGTCATAGTATAGATGACTTGAAACCGACCGACGTTTTACAAATAAAGCTGGGCATACACTGCCATTTTTGACCCATTTTGCCACATATTTTTCAGTCGTGCGACTATTTTTGGGATCGGCCTGAGTTTTGCCTTCATAGTGTGTCGTGTGTCGTATAGTGTACATGGGGTAAAGAGAAGCGATTAACACCTCACAACCAGCTCCTGATCAGAAATCGCATGGTCGCAAGAAAATCAAACCTGTTTTAAATTCTGGTCACCCATCGTGAGCGCATCGCACTGTTGAAGCAGTGCCACGAGCCAATTTAACGCAATCAATCCCACAGTGCATGTGCAAAAACAAAAGTTAAATGAAAAAGTCTGAACAGCATGGCAACACCCAGGCAATAGTAGTACAACTGGTCGAACTGTGGTATGAAGTTTTAACCTGCATATGCCTAGGAAAACAATTCATATGTTCTGAATCCAATACTCTTACTGCTTATCTCTAGTTGTCACTGTATACACATCTTGCCTAAACAGATTGCCTTTTTATTTTTTTTTTAATGAGCGTATCTGCGCATAGAATGGCACAAATTGCCAAGGCAACGCATTTGTTCTTGGTGAGCATAGTCAATCTCCATGTTCTTCTTCTGTTCAGAAGAGCCCCGACTGTTGTGTACAGGACGTACAGTGTGAGCAGTCAGGTCGCATCAGGGTGTTCGATCATATGGTGTCAGGGCTGACTACTCACATGCATTGAGCGTGAGACACCCAAAATTATTAAGGCAAGGCAAGGCAAGTTTATTTATATAGCGCATTTCATACACAAAGTAGACAGTTCAATGTGCTTTACAAAGACAGAAAATAAAAACATAGTGGATAAAATAAAGTAAGAAAACAAACAAATAAGATTAAAGGAAAGAGTACAAAGTTAAAAGAATTAGCTGATAAAGGACAGAAAATTAAAATAATTTTAGAATAAGGATTTCCCCAAAATTCACAAAATAAATTAATCATTAAGAGAAAGCATCAGAGAAAAGTTTGGTCTTAAGTTTGGTTTTGAAGCTGGTAACAGTAGGGGCATTTTTTATATCTTCAGGAAGTTGGTTCCAAATCTGAGATGCATAGTAGCTGAAAGCTGCTTCGCCACACTTTGTTTTGACCATTTTTTCTTTTGTCCTGAGAGACCTAGGTGGTATGTATTTTTGAAACATGTCAGACAAGTAACTAGGTCCTATCCCATTTAGTGATTTAAACACAAGTAGTAATGCTTTGAAATCAATTCTATAACTTACAGGAAGCCAGTGCAATGACTTTAAAATTGGGGTAATGTGGCTGGTTCTTTCTGTACATATTAAAACCCTGGCAGCTGCATTTTGAATCAGTTGAAGATGTTTAATGGTCTTTTTAGGAATGCCTGTGAACAGACCATTACAGCAATCAACCCTACTGGAAATAAAGGCATGGATAAGTTTTTCTAAATCATTTTTTGACATTAGACCTCTCAGTTTGGTAATGTTTCTCAAGTGATAAAAGGCTGATTTGGTGATAGCCTTCATGTGACTGCTGAAGTTTAGATTACTGTCAATGATGATGCCAAGATTTTTAACAGACTCTTTTGCTTTAAGCCCTTTAGTTTCAAGGACAGAGGAGATTTTGAGCATTGACTCCTTCTTTCCAAAAATAATTACTTCAGTTTTGTCTGTGTTAAGCTGGAGGAAATTGTGTGACATCCAGTTGTTAATTTGGTCCAAGCATTGATAGAGACATTCAAGGGGGGCAAAGTCATTAGGTGACAAAGCTAAATAAATCTGGGTGTCATCAGCATAGTTATGATAAGAGATTGAGTTGTTCATGATAAGTTGTCCAAGTGGAAGCATGTATAGGTTAAAAAGCAATGGTCCAAGGATTGACCCCTGGGGGACACCACAGGTCAGTGACATAGGTGTTGAAGTACAGTTGCCCATGGCAACAAAGAAACTTCTATTTTGTAGGTATGATTTTAGCCATTTGAGAACTTAAGGCTGTCAAGAAGGCCAGTCACGTACAACAAACATCATATATGACATATGCACACTTTGTGGACACTAAAGGAATGATCCGGAGTGAAACAACACGTAGCTCTGTTGATTCACGTTGCTAAGTGCTATCCATAGGTATAAGAACGACAGATTTTCATGCACGGTAGACAGAGTAACGAAACGGCAGCCAGCGTTAACTGATTAGGGCATGTCAGTTTCGTTTTCATATGCCCAATATGCTTAGCGTTAGCGGAGAGTTCGTGAATTCGGTCTACGTTGTACCTACTGCTGTCATTTTGAAACCTATAGACACCATTCGACAGCCTCAGTCAACAGAGCTATGGGTTGATTCACTCCGGACAATCCCTTTAAGCACTGTTAATTTTCTGTTTTTAAATGTTCTGTTCTGTTGAGAAAATCAATTGCATTTATCAAAGCGTCAAAAAATGTGAATGTACACAATGTGAGATTATTTATTAAAATTGTAGTTGGTGTGATTTTTCAGTTATACGTGTTGTGGGAAACCACACGTTTGTCCCGTGTCAGCATTCATGTTAAAGCTAATTTTCCTAATGCTCAACATTCAAGGCGCAACCCAGGTCTGCATTGCCTGCGTAGTATGTCAGCATCGCTTTGGCGCATAGTTCGAAATTTTTGGTGGTGCACGGCAGGTGACGCAGAACGTCTGCGAAGGTTAGCCTTCCGACGGCATTGTGTCGCCGTTGATGTGAGCAGAAGCATAAATCCAGCTTGACCCTGTAAACAGCAGCACCCTGACATAGAATCTGCCATGATTTGCAGTGTCCCCCCTCCCCTCCTTTGACATCTCACCCTACAGCGCTGCTGCCATTACACCATACGTCCCACTGTGTGTGAGAGAAACCACCGGGCCATGGCCTTGATCTCGCATTTCATGCAGCTCCATGCCAACAATGACCAATATCACCTAGAAAAGCACAGGCCTGTGTGACTCAGATGGGAGTGGGCCACAGTTAAAACAGAGCTAGAAACACAGGCAGTTGCATCAATAACATTAGTGTTAGGGGCTGAAAATAAATGGTGTTGCCTGTAAGGTGAATTAATGGTCAGTGATTTTAGACAGAAACATTCACCCACACACACGCATACACACACACAGAGAGAGAGAGAGAGAGAGAGAGAGGGTAATCAGAGGGTTTCAGGGAACAGAATAATGACCATGGCTGACGACTAAGGAAACAAAAACAAAAAAAAACCTAGTCCTCACAAGGGAGTGTATCACAATAATGTGCTCAGCAATTACTGTGACACACCTTTTACCTCGCGATTGAAGAATGAAGGGGGGAAGCTGGGGGACAGTTGCCCTCCCCTGACCCCTGTGTCTGAGGCAGTGGGAAGAAGCAGATGCCGGATTAATTAGTGTGTGCGCACAGGTGGGGCTGCTCGTGTGCGCTAGCTAACTGTCGTTTGTTTAACATGTTTAATGATGACGTTCTCACAGAGCTTTGGGGACCTCGCGCTCCTACCTAGGGGGGCGGTAAAATGGCTAAAGGCCCTGCTGCTGTCGCTGACAAGTTGTTTGACAGCTAAGGTGAGTTTGGTCCGGTTCATGCAAGGGTGGTGAGTTGGTATTCCCCCAAACTGTGAGATGGTGTCACAGGTCCAGCAGCTTTTACATACAATCGCATTGTACAAGTGTAGCAGATGCTCGCTATCTAGCAGCATGGATAGAACGTTGGTAAGCCTCACTCCCAAAAGCCTAATAAACTCATGCTAGTGAGTGAAACTGTCACCATAGGGTTTTAGCTCACTTTCTGCGCTCCCAGTTCATGGTACTGCTGAGTAGCAGGTTCAAGCCCTGGTGTGTAGGGCTGTATCATGCAGGATGACACACACACAGTTCCACTCACACATACATACAGCCCTTCCTCTTCCTCAGTTTCAGACATTACAACCAGATTTTCCTATATTTGCATTTTCTTTGTATTCAATCTGAACATCCCCACATGAGCTTTTCCCATGAAATTTGAACAGGTAGAGACATTTTCAGCTATCAGTTTCTGCAACACCAACCCTGCCCGCTCACCATTTCCAAACACTGAACTCCAATGTACACTGTTAGCCTGCTAAGAAGACTATCTTACTGAAATTGTTTACTTTTCCAAGTGTAATCCCCAAAGTGGAAGGAGGCTTCTTAAGACACTGCCTAAACAAGTGCTTAAAATCCAATCCGATTGCAGTTTATGTGTATGTCTTGTCTCTCAGAGAGGGGGCAGGAGACATCTCACGAGAAAACAGCCGTCTGGAAGACATTCTGAAATATTGATAGATCCGTGTGAAGATGATAAATCAACATAAATTCCGTACTGGAGTCCAGGTTTTAGGAAGAGAAAAAGCAGGCCCCGGCTGCCTGAGTGTGTAGAGGAACAATTACCTGGCATGGACAGTTCAGATTGTGTGTTCGGGTACCTATTGTCCTTCAAGAACATAAAAGTGCATTTATCTGGTAGTTTTACTTGTCGTCCTAACAGAGTTATAGTAATGAGAGCAGAAATAGCACGACAAGGCTGTGTCTATGTTTCCTCAAAGCACATAAAAGTCTCCTTGGACCACAGTCATTTGTTTACTCTGGTGGTTTCATTAGTCCGCTGTGCAGAGTTAAAGTAATGAGTTCAGTCGGAAGATGATCACTGTGTTCAAAACTGACCTTATTTATAGGTAGCTGGTATATGAGAAAGAAAGCTTGCACTGTTCAAACAAATAAACATTACTACTTATAGTAATACCATTTAAGGGCAAGCTCATTTCAAAGTCTGGGTGCCTAAGGCAGTTTAATGTGCTAAGCCCAACAGGTCAGCAAACAGTAGATAGTTGAGTTGACCACAGGTTTGGAGGGGGCGATGGCGTCAACAGAGATGTTAACTGAATGATTTCAGACGGAAATTAGCTGACTAATTAAGTCAGGCATCTCTGAGCCGCACCATTCTAGCCTTTATAAATGGCATCATCTGACTGTCAGCAAGGTGTGTACAGTTTTCCTCTAATGTAGTGAACTAAGCAGACATTAAAGTGCAATTTGCAGTGATAGCCAGTTAGCCAGTTATCGACTGCACACATATTGCTATAAATGCATATGTAAACGGGAAACATTTATATTCTTTAAACTTAAAAATAATATGTTGTTGCAAAGACGTAGTTAGGAATAGGCTGGATGCTGACCAAGTGCATGATGGGTGGCTAATTGGTAAGCAAATAAATTAAATCACTTCATTTGAATTTATTGAAAAATATACACACGTTAGATAGCTTATGCTATAATTGTTCCAATTGAAGCATGTGGGGTGTGCCTTTATGTGAGGAGATAAAGCATAGAGACAACCTAGAGCAAACAATAAGATGCCATCAGAGATGCTATTCAAACCTTTAAGCAGGTATTAGCCAGGCAAAAAAAATGTAAATGGAGACAACATTAATTTTATAACCAATTCTTGTTCCACTTACATGTATGTCATGTATGTAATGCCACACATACGCCTTTAAGGCTGTTAATTTTCTGAATATCCTTCATAATCTCCCCCTTGAAACCAACATACCGTGCATTAATCTCCGGCCTGTGGGCCTTGCCCCAGAAATAGGGAAATGGGTAGTGGAGATGCTGGATACGGCTGAGACGTCAGAAAAGCCTGGCCCACTTGGCATCATGTACTGGGTGGTGTCTGTGGCTCCTTGGCCGTCTGAGTAAATTTATAAAATATAAAAAATCACATTAAGGAGAACAAGTGCTCATTTCTATTACTAATCTACGACTAATCATTAAAGATGCAGAGGAAAATATTGGCTAGGCCTCACTAGCAGGTAAGAAAGTTCTTTATTACATTAAAGTGATTTCTCCTTCTATGGCATCCTGCTGGGTCAAGTCAGAATCTCACTCTGCTGGTGGAACCATGTCGAAAATGGCCTAGCACAACTGCCATTTTTTGCTCGTATACAGTAAGGGTACCTCTCAGACTTCCCGACTCTAACCCATACTTCTTCGGTGGGCTGCTACCTTCCTTTTTTGTCTACTTTTATGTTGGACCCATTTTTATGCCAGCCCTAGTTTGATTCTCAGCCCTTGCTGCATTCACTGCCTTGCAGATATTTTCCAAAAAATGTTTTTTTTTTGCTTTTGGTGCTGTTTCTGGAGGAAAGTGAGCCAAGCTAGCTTCTGTCTAGCTTCGTAATCAGCACCTCCACCTCACATTCAGATAAGTTTTTTTTCCCATTCCTATCTCTGTTTTTGTTTACCTATTTATACTAATTAACAAATTAAATGTGGAGTAGGAGAGAGGGTTGGGCTGCCACAGTTTGTGTGTGTTATTTGGGATGTACAGTGAGAATGTGTGTGAAAAAAACCTTACGGTGTAGTGTAAAGCATGTCCAGTATTAAAATAAAAAAACTACTACTACTAGTTATGCTGGTGGTGATGTTGCTCAAAATGTCTGCTAGATTCCTGTGACTGCTTACGTGATGATTATGTGAAGAGAAAATTTTGCATATGAGAAATAGGTTGCATAACGGCTATTCTTCCAGAGAAGGTATTTATGCATATCCGATCAATAACCAATTACTGAAATGGAAAAGTATACAATGTCGTCTATAAATACAGGATATTATCTAACTCTTTTCCTGCTTTCTCAAATTGTTATTCCTCTATCCTATGCAACTCCCAAAATGGATTTGGGCTTGGTCATTTAGATAACAATAACCTCATAGTGTGAGGGTCTGGTATAGGAGACACCAGTCATGAATGAGAAAGTAGTTGTGGTGGACTCAGCCTAAATAGGCTCCCCTACTCCCCCTCTACAACCAGTGTTATCTGGCCTTTGGTGCGCACTATTCACCACTCTAATGGAATACATTAGAGAAAAGTGATGGAACAGCCATGGCAAAAAGAAACACTAAAAAAGGACATGAAATTAAATATATAATGATGCCGTAATTACAATATGAATCATGCTGGGATGGCAGCCGACGACGTGTCCGGAGAGCTAAGAGAGGGTGTGTTTGTGTGTGTGTGTGTGTGTGTGATAACTCATTTATGTTGGTGTCAAAGCTTGGTACAACTTAGCAAACATGTCCCAAAATGGACACTTTGCACAGCACAGACTTACATGTACGGACGCCCCCTCACACAGTCTGGTAGCAAACACTGCCTCTTACACACTGGTACTTTCTCACATGGACATACTGTACACAGTACACAGTGGCCCATACCCATCACTGTTTCATTTCTCTGCCACACACTCATACAGTACACAGCTATTTACACAATCAGAATCTCTCTTTCTTACAAATACACACTTATTCATTTTCCATTCTTTTCGTGGTTTGTAAAAAATCATAAGGAAACACAATTGTTTTTGTATACAAACTGCCCTAACATGGCAAATTCCCTTGTTCCGAAAGAGAATTGTCCCAAATTCCCCTCCTCTTCAGCAATTTACACTATATGATAACCACAAACATAAACAATGGGATTTTCACCATAATCACTCACTGCACCTTTTACACATAAACTCATGTTTTTAAAAAATATATATTTATTTTTCATCACAATCATGGCAACTGTTCTAACCTAGTCCTTTTCAAATGAGCATGTAAATATGCACAATATCCATACACTACCTTTAATACATCCTGTTCATTATCAGATGAGCATGCACAATAAATATGTCCATATGTTCTCACTATACAATGCAAATACATCCCATAATACTTTTTTTCTTGGCTCAGACCAGCTATAAGGTGATTGCTCATATTTCACAGAGCCTGTGCAATGATTACGGCAGAGACTACAAAGAGGGGCCACAAATAACAGAGTGTTTATTGCTGGATAAATCTCAGCCTTTAAGGAGTGCAGTGGCTTATGAGTGGCGGGTTGGCATGGGAGAGGGCTGACTCACAAGCCTTCTCTCCTCATAAACGTCATGGGCTCACCAGTCCGAGATGGGGTGGAGGGGTGGGGGTAGACAGTGCCGGGTGGATGTGAAGATGAAGTAATAAAATGTAAGTTCAGTCAGGCATGGCACCATGAAAGTTTGGTTGGGATGGGGCGGGAGCGTGAGTTGAGTGTGTGTGTTGGGGGAAGGGGAGGATTAAACATGTGGAAACTGTCAGCGGTGTCATTTTTGTCAGAGACAAAACTGCAGTCTCTTTACCGGCACACTTTGTTTGGACACAAGCAGCTATGGCATCTGCTCTGTAGCCTATTCAGAAGAAGTAGCCATGGGGTCCCCGAGTCTGAATCCAGCCCATGGACCTTTCCCAACTTTTCTCTTCCGCTTGATTCCTGTCTAGGCTACTCATTACTAATGATAGGATGGAGGTCAGTTGAAGAGAACTGGCGCGCTCTACTGCAAATAAAATATTTGCTTCGTTTCTCTTTGTACATGTCAAAAACATAATATAAATGATAACTTCAAGGGCCAAACTCTATGGTTTTTTAATCACATAATTTTTTGACAAAATTATCACACACATTTAGAAATGTGTATGTTTGTGCACATGGTCCAAAACAATTAATGTGATAAAAACAATAGCGAGTGCGATCCTCGAATAATTCAGGTTGGATGTCAGGAGACATAAATTTAGATGGAGTGTCACAAATGTGAATGTTAAAAAATCTATTGTAATAGCATGTAAACTAGCAGAGAGTGGTGGATCAGCGGTAACATCAATACGCAGAAACGTTTGGGTATGTGAACACATTTGTTGTGAAACATTGAAGTTCTAGTATTCATTCACTTCTCTCCACTCAAGGGATACATCTGACCTAACAAATCATCACACTGGTGGGTTGATTTACTTAAATATATATACCTTATCCTGGAGTGTAATATCTGAGCGTAAAGCTGTGGATCATGAAAAGCAAGCAGTGTTTGTGACAGTGGCTTCAAAGGCATGGAAATAATTACTCTCACTTTATTTTCATCTGTTTGTTAATTAGGCATATTGGATTCTTTCTGGCGATATGTCTACGATTCCACTTTCATTTTGCGCAGTATTAAATGATGAAAGCCTTGTTTGCTATGTGGGAAAGGGAGCCAGTTTGTTTATGACCCTGCTGTTAATGAAGGCAGCTTTGGCTCATTTGATCTGCATGGAGACTTTTTTTACGCACATATTAAAAAGTTTAATTTGTGTACACTTGTGTGAACCATCCTCTCGCGCGCTCTCTCTCTCTCTCTCTCTCTCTCGTACACACATACGCGCACACACACACATGTTGGTAAGCAAAGCTCTCATAATGAGCACCTAACCACCCGAAGTGTTTCTGTGACTATTGATGCAGCCCCAATCAGATGCGGAACTGTTCTAGTGTGCAGTAACTGAGCAAAAAGGGCATTTTGCTTCTCTTATCATCTGCCAACAACAGAGCATGGATCATCTTAAACATGTTTTACAGTAAAAGAATGAACACCTCCTAAACACCTTTGCTGGATCTACAGTAGCTATTGACATTAAATAAAAAAAATATATTATACAGCTCTTGTGAATGCTGCAGGATGCTGCACTGATTTTGATGGGCACTGGGGGGGTCACTGGCAACAGGTTTTTTTTTTTGCTTCAGATTCATATCTTAGAGAGAGAGAGAGAGATTTATCTCAATGGAATTTCTTCTGGCAGAAATGGTTGATCGATCAATTGCATTCTAAGGAATGATTAAAATTGTGAACCATTTGTTTATCAGTGTAAAAACAATGTCATCTGTTTCATCTTGTAATTTTTTTTTGCAAGTAGCCATGATGAGTTTACCAATGTTCTGTCTGCCAGTCATTATAGGAAAATAAGTCCCTTCACAACGAAAACTGTATAATGAAACATCTGTATAATGTCTTGAGGTCCTGCTGGTACTGTTAGAACTGATTTTCCTGCAGCTTTCAAGCTATTCATCCATTCTAACTATTAGGATACAAAAGTTCAACATCCATTACCAAAAGTTCAGATTTGGGAGCACTGCAGTAAAAGCAAAAGGCTTTCAGTCTTGTTGCTGCAGTGTCTGGTTCTCTGGACCCATACATGCACTTGAGACTTAAATATTCACTTTTGAAATACAAAGGTTTGTGGGACCCATTTTCAAAGTATAACAAATAATGTGCAACAAAGCAACAGCCAGCAACAACATCACTAAAAACACAGAAATGCTTAGGCATAGTTTGGTACCTAAACATTGTGTGTCTGTTGCTTATGAAAAAAGTGTACTGTAGGTGGGTAGCCATAATCAATGCAAGCGTTTGCCCATATGGATAGAGTGGGAATGTATACAGCTAAAGCCTGTAGCTGTCAGGAATGTTTCTTGAGTGACAAGCATTTTGGCCCCATTGGACATTTAAATAGTAGTAAAACCAAATGGACTGTGAATTAATTTGCTGCTTGAATGCTATGAACCAATGCTGTATGGTCCATTTAACAGATTTAAACATAATAAAACTTATTCAGAATATTTCCATTTACACCTTGGAATACAACTATGTTTCTTTACTATATCCAGCATGAGCTATAGTCTAGTATGTTGTAATATTTTACATCCTAAACTATCTACTGGCAGAGTCTAAGCTTAAGTCCTGAACCCTAAAAAAATCTTAACCGGCAGAAATCAGAAATCAACCTTATGTTATTGGTTTAGGCATAAGTTATAGATGGGAACATACCTACTGATTATCAGACATTTTTAGTCAGTTATGATTATGACAAGTGGGGCATTTTCTGAATAATGCAAACTACTGGAGGTTGATTGTCCTGATTATTATTATCACTTCAATCAGCTGATTTATAGCTAAGATCAAGGGGGATTGTAAAGTCTCTGTTGACTAAACTTCCTCTCATAATAAAACGTCTTTTTACTTTTACTTTTAAATTTAGAAGTCAAATACCACTGAGGTGAAGTCAGGTCCAAAAATGTGATAAGATGGGCAGCTTTTTCATCTCACAGACACCTAATATAAGAAGCTTTAAGAATCACAGAGGATTGCACTTGATAATCTTCCTATCACCATGGAACAGCATAACCTTATAGTGTTACTGCCCTTCCGCCTAACAATAACATACGGGTGTCTGGAGGCACTGAAAACAGCAGTGGCAATGACCCATAGTTGAACTTTTCTCAGAGTACACACTGTCTTCAGTATTATCTCCTCACCTACTTAGTTATCACTGGGGTCTAATTGAAATATAGAATAAAAAATAAAATTACTCAAAAACATACTTAAAAACTTATTAGCTTCACTATATACTTGAAAATGTTCTTTCTGGCATTCTTAGAATGTAAAATAAAGCCTGACAAAGTTGTTGAAATGATGTAGTGTGTAGTGTGGGAAATAGATTTCAGTATAATGCAAATGTGGGTTGAAAATAAAAGCAAGAAAAGATGAGAGTACTGGGAGGAGATTTATGAGCAGAGATAAAGCATTCAACTCGCTCAGTATCTAATTTCACTACTGTGGTCATGTGACTCTTTAACACAGTAAATGACAGATTGAATGGCATGCCTGACCTCTAGGAATGGAAACAATAGATGAGGTTAAATCTAATCTAAAGCTTTGGTTGGACCAAAAACGACCCAAATCTGGCAAAGACCTACTGACTAATCCACATCAGCTCAGATAGTTTTCACAATATATATATATATATATATGCCTCCGAACATAACATTTATGTTACCTCATTTCCGAAACTAATTCAGAATGTGGAAAGCAGGCATAATTGACAACTATTCAGTTTTCCCTGAACATTGTTAGACAAAAACACAGGCAAAAGAGGTCACTTCTCAGTACTACTCTACACTACTCAGATGTTCAGTAGTCACAGGAGTTGTCTTTGTCGCTGAGTAACCGACACGGCGGTTTAGCAGTACGGAGACACTTCAGCTGTTTCAGAGCAAAGAGACATTCATGACTCATTTGCGTCTTTAAACTTCAATTACGGCAACTAATTGACAAATACTGAGTGTTGAATTAATGAGCACACTCAGTAGCCATCTGCTTCCAATTCCAATACACACAATGGTGGCCAACAGAACACACACTTGCACACCAACGTATACACACAATTGGGTAGAATACACACACGTGTATACAGTAGAATACACACAGTTGCATGTAAACACACACAAACTGAGAGTAAAAAACAAATTGAGATGTTATAATTGAAAGATTCAAACAACATCTTTATTTGTGACTCAACTATGCCTGAGCGGGTGTTTGTGCGTGTGTGTGTGTGTGCGTGTGTGTCATATGGAACCTATCAGTGATCAGTGTCATCCAGGAGGGAAAGAGCTCTGCATATCCTCAGTGGCTAGAGTTTCATTGAGCTGTGTGTGTGTGTGTGTGTGTGTGTGTACATTATGTGTACGCAAGTTATAACACTGTTTATTACTCACTTTAACATGCATTTGTTCATTTGTTCATACATGTGAGCATGGGAACATACACACTCACAAATGTGCATGCATATTAGAAAACTGCTAATGGAACAATA
>JAGFZM010000220.1:123348-155848 GCA_017657215.1 Limnothrissa miodon
AAACTGCTAATGGAACAATACAATGTTAATAAATTCTCAAATGTAATTGATGGAGCTCTAGTTTTTCCATGTTTCCCAGAAGAAGCCAGAGTCAAAAATAAATTGTTTGCATGGTTGTAGTCAAATGCTTTGTCAAAAAGTTTATATTGTACATTTCATTTTAGTAATGACTATATTTATTTTGTAAACATGCAAATATATAACTGTTGCGGCTATTTCAAATAATTTTAACTAGAGCCGCACTTGGTGGATGGAGGCCGACACACACTTGTAAATAAGCACCCACGGTGGTCAAAATAAATCAAAATGATGCATTTTTATTTTGAAGACCGGTTGACTTTCTAACGAAACAAAATAAACGATCATAAGATTGCTTTCAACGATGTGAACAACAGTGCGAGTATTCCCATCAAAAGTGCGGTCAAAAACCATTTCCTCTCGCCATCCACACATTCAAACAATTGCCAAGCTAACTTATTAGCACCTGCACATTCACGCCCTGCGGCATAGAGGAGGAGCTATCCAATCAACAGGTAGTTAACTGATTACAGGTTACGTATAAGGTGAGCGATTGTGTCAAGTTAATAAATGAAATTAATAACATTAACTAATAATAATACAAACTAATACGTTTGCAGGTTATGGAAAATGAGACTAAATTAAATTCAAAATATGGCTCCAACAATAACATTTTCATGTTAACATCCCACCAATCTTTTAATGAGGTATTTTGAGCGTATATTAGGGAGGTCATTTTCACCGGGTGTTTGAACACCCGCTGAATAACTAAATTCTGAACGTTACTGGATGGTTTACATAAAATCTCTTCACATAGTTTGGTCATTTCAGACGGATTATACTGTTATCATTTTCTGACAGAACATGATTTGTCCTTGCATTATTCTTCTGCCATTTAAAGGTTTTTGCTAGCTGCTCCATATTGACCATGTCACCTAATCCAGTTGTTTGGTAATATCTCCTAGATGCAGTTTTTTGTCACGTGGAAACAATGGCAACTGATAAAAGAGTTCCTGCCATCAGATCTTAACTCAAGCCTACAGTACAACAGAATAGGTCTATAGTAGGGATGGGCAATATAGACGATATATACCGTATGCAATATGAATTTGGCCAATGATAGAGATTTTGGGTCATATCGGCATACCGTGATAGGCTCATTGCGTCTCCACAACCATGTGAAAAAATGTTGACCTGTAGCTTCACCTTATTGATAGCACATTTTCATTCTTACAACGAAACTTTGTAAGAGCTTATAAATTGAACAGCTACTGCCTGACAAATGCAGCTTACCAGTTTACTTCTGTGTGAATTTGAGAGTCCAATATAAACAACTCCGAACGATGACTAAACAACTGTTGTACATATTGACTTTATGCTATGGTAACCATTAAGAAACTGTTATGCTGTAAGTTACATACCAAAGTATACCGTGATATATATCATCTACCGTCTATGGTTCAAAATATATCGCAATATAAATTTTAGACTATATCGCCCACCCCTAGTCTATAGCTTAGAGACAGACTGGTTATAAGGCACACAGGTGAAGCTATCTACAGACTTGGTGCCAGTGAGGTTACCTAGTAGCTGATTTGAGGTTAGCATTGCACATAGACTGCAAAATGTGCAGTTCTGTTAATTTGCAGTTGAAGCTTGATTCTGATTAATTGTATTATAGCAGATTCTAAACATTGACTTCAAACTGTAATTCATACAATACAGTAATTCACACAGTAATTCACACTGTAATTCATACTGTAATTCACACAGTATTTCACACAGTAAGTCATACTGTAATTCACACAGTAATTCATACAGTAATTCACACTGTAATTCACACTGTAATTTAATTAATTCACAATCTGATCATGACACACACACAGCTGACATGTCTCACATGCACTCATGCAACACTCTCTGTCAATCTCTGTCCTCAAGCTTTGTTTTCATTTTTTTAAGTTTGCCTATTTATCATCATCTCATGCACACACACACACCCTGTTCAAAAAGCACACCATTTTGACCATCTTTGCCACTCCTCATCCCGAGCATGCACATTCAATATGTGCAAGAACATAAAATTATATACAAAAATCAAATCAATACCTTAATACATCTACTGTAATATGCTAAGCTTTGTGACTGATGTATTACCAGATGTTACATAACTCTTCAGTCTGCTAGTCACTAAAGTCTCTGTGATAAAAGTTGAGAGAATCCATTTTGAATATACAAAATATTAATCATGTAACTCCATAGTTGTGCACAGCTCGAGAATGAGTTTATCCGCACACTAAGCTATTCATCAATAACCACGTTAGAAAATTACAGCAAATGTATCTTCTCTTATGTATCTTATCTTCTCTTAAGTCTCATATGATGATGATGAGTCTTAAGTCTCTTATGATGACTTTTATAAACGTTTCTCTTTTTAAACAAATACTTTAATTTATGCAATTTCTTCCAAATTAGTATACCAGTGTATAATTATAATAATAACTATTATGACCAATAAAGTCATTTATACTTTTAGTCCTCCCCCGTGAAAGTGAAAATGTAAGATTCTCGATCTAATGACAGCCCCATTTATTAATGGGTGTAATAATTCAGCCCCATCATATGAAAACAAGTACTTGCGGAGTGTTTATCAACATTAGGATTCATTGTTCATTCAGTGTTCATTGTTACAGGTCAAATGGCATTAGTGTGCTAGAGGCCACGGTCCTCTTGGGGTCTTGGGGGCCATGAAAAGTCATTTTAAAGCACACATGCGTAAGTATTTAACATTGAGCGTATGTAATAAAACAGGTAAACCCTTAACCCAGAGTTGTAAAAGAACACCTAGTGGGCAGAGGGTAATTAAAGTTGAGTTTATTTGTTAGTTTGTATGGTCAGTCTAGCTCTCCTGCCCACCCCTCCCATGGAAACAAGCCCCCTCAATTTACATGTGGGTTTTAAATTTAAGAGCATTTCAATGTGAACTGGAGAAAGTTCACATCTTTAGTAGGAACGTGGGGAAAGGTTTCAACATGTAAATAAACAAACATTTTCATGGGGTTTCAACTCATTACCAAGCTGACTGAAGCTCTTGAGAATGAGAGGAGGGAGACTATGGTTATTTTGCAACATTGCCTGTTGTTGTGAAGAACATAGCTCATTCAACCAAAGCCAGTGTGTTTATCTTGGAAGCAGTGAGGTTTTGTCATCCATCTTTTCCATTTTTTTTCATAGACAGTTTATTTTGCTTTTCTAGGGCCCTTGTGTTACAGTAACTACTAGGATGTGCTAGCATGTTGCGACTCTTGATGCAAAAGGGGCTATCATCTTTGTGTTCAATTGCAGAATTGTGTTCCAATTAAGAAAAGAATATCCTACAAATATGTGTGTTTGTGCAAGCTGCAATGAACACTAACAGCTGCTGTTAGTGTGGAGTGCCTCCCATTCAAGGATTTTTTTTCTTCTCCCAGAGGATAAACTCAAATCTTTCTCAAGCATGTAATTTTCATGTTCGCCCCTGATAGAAAAAAACAAAACAAAAAAAAAACAAAAAAACAACTAAAATCGATTCTGTCCAATAGGATTAGGATTTTTTTTAGCTAAAAATATATATTCCCATGATACTGATTTCTAAAGTGAAATTAACTGCACCAAAACTAGACAACTACCTAGTAATAAAAAAAATAAATGTAATCAATAATCAATTATATGTGTGTTGATCAATCTGATGCCATCTACTCTACTTGCAATGGACTTTGCATGCTCTCATAGTATGTGATAAAAGGGTTCCAGACTCTCTCAAACATCTGAATGGAGCATGTCATGGTGTATCCGATTTTCTCAAGTTTCAAAAGAGGGACAAAACTTGAATTGAATTGTAACCCAGAGAAGGGTATGGTGAATGCTATTTCATTATACATGTGGAAAGGCCATTAGAACACTTGGTTGGCTACAAACAGTGCCGTTTAGCATGTATTTAAATGCAGCTAATTTGAGGGCTTGAACCATGACGGCTCACCTGAAATGAAGCCCATGAAAGTTCACTAACGGGTTGCTTTTTAAAGCAGAAGTAGCACTCATCAACCCACTATTGTATCAAAAATTATATTTCCTCAAATTATGGCAGCCAGGCAGCAGCTAAAGACCATGTTTCTGTTAGTATTTTTGAGAAATCAGGCAGGTGAAACGAAATCTTATGAGTCACATGTTGCATTTCAAAAATCTGTATTTATCACACAGTAATGAAATATTTTCAGTGTGACTACAGTCTACATTGTCTTCCTGCTTGCAATTAATGAATACTAATTATTGCAGGCTCAATGGATGATTGATGATTTCAGGTACAGGTGTTAATTATTAATTGTATACACCAGGACCAAACACTTTCAGTATTCAGTGAGTCAGATTTGTGGCTCTGTCTCAGAGACCCATTTGAGGTTGCGGATAGCATGGAGAGGGTTAGCTGGGATACGAGTGCATTACTACTACTTTTTTCCATGTGCTTGTGTTTTCTTTCTCAGTTCCCACCCACTCTGGCCACGGACTAACTTGGACTTACCTTGACTTGGACTTACACACCATTGTGGATTATTGTGTTTGTGAAGTTTTGGATTTTGCCCTTGAATTTGGATTATTGTTAGTTTATGTTTCCTGTTGCTCAACTGACTTGGATATTCTTGTTTGACGCTTGCTCTCAATTTGTGACCCAGTGTGCTGTTCCTGTTGCTGAGCTCAAAGACCCCCTGGTGGCGAAAGCCCTAAATGGACAACAGCTGGCCAGAATCTCCCAAGTCACTGTTCTGGTGAGTCTGCTCACTTCTGGCTACCACCATGAACTGATATCATTTTACGTTATTGACTCCCCTCAAGCCCCAATAGTGCTTGGTCATCCCTGGTTGACAAAGCATAACTTAAAGGTCCCATAGAACAAGTTTTTTGACCATCATAAAATGTTCTTTGAGCCTCAATATTTGTGTATGCAAATTTGTGCGGCTGAAAATGACCCAGGAGCATCACTAGGCCGTCTATTCCATGCTCAGAAATACATGGTCATTACAAAATATTCGTATTTCCCGCCCCCTGGCCAGTTTCCCGCCTCCTGGCGCTGATTGGCTAGTTCATTGAGAGGCCTGCTGAAGCAGATTGGCTCTCTAGTTTCACTGTACTCTTTGGGTGAACTACCGTATCTGAGTACATACAGTCTATGGAGTAAACTGTAAATCGCGTTAACTATCTGAGCTATTAAACACGCAATGGACTTGTCAGGATTTCAACCATACAACAGTCAGATCTACAGCGTTTGGAAATGAATGTGTCAGACTGGTAAGTTTTATTAGAATTCCCGGTAACTAACGTTATGTAGCTACTATGTAATTAAAACTGCTTCACACATTCAGACACGGCATTGGGAAGTTAAACAGAGTTGGCATTTTACATGAAGGACTATTTTAGTAAATCGGTAAGTCAATGAACTATCTGAGTAAACAGTAAATGGTTAACGCAATCAAAATCGCATACCTCAGTCTCTGTCAGTTTACTCCGGAATGACATGTCACAGCGGGATGAAATGCATATCACCGAAAAGAGGACAGCCAGGGCTTTCCAACTATATGCAGCAAGTGTGTGTACACCGATGTGGTGTTGAGATAAGCATTTTTAAATTTACCTTAATTTTATAAATAGTACAGTTGACAATCAGTGCTGTCATCACACTATTCTAAGTTCAATAACTCGCGAACCCAACATCGCACAGACACGACACGCATATCAAACGAAAGTACAGAAACAGGGCTTTCAAATGACACCACTACTACTACAAATAGGCCTACTACAAACCTACTCTAAGCAATCATAGTATAAATGTAGAATAAATGTATTGAAATTGTGACTACTGCTGTCAAACCGAATTTGCACTTATGAACTTATGAATAGCAAAGTTGCCGATCCTTGCAGGATATAAGTGGAAATGCGACATTAGTAGGCTATCTGTTGTAATGGCTAGATTGCTAGCCTCCCAACACTTTAGTGACCGGGTGGTTTTTTTGCTTCGCAATAACCTGGATATCGAAGTAACATCAAGTAGGCAAACTGTTAAGGCCATAGAAATACCAGTAGCCTACATACAAAAACCAAGACCAAAAAACACTGAATTCTAGCGGTTACCTACCGGTTGTGCTTGGAGAATAGTTAGATCCTGGTTTCAGGCATTGTGTTCGTGAACAGCCGGATTGATACAGCCCAAGGTTGGCGAAACAATCTGGGGTGAAATGGCCAATCTCGGATTGAAGTTTAGTGGAACGTGGTTGTAGATAAACATCAACTACTCCCGTTGAATGCGAGGTTCTTGAGGACGGTAGTGCAAAAAACCCTGTTACACCCGTGTGCTGACATTTTTTTCAGTATGTTCTCCAGTTAAACAGAAATTCAACATGCACTTATTTCCAACAGAAATTCAACATGCACTTATTTTTATTAGAGCCGTTAGCCGTTCTCAATGTTAGCTAGCCAGGCTATTACATAGACTACAGTTGTTATAGCCTACCGCCGAAGCAACAGGGGGCTGGACAAGCGACTGTTCCAAACAATTTTTGATTGGACCAAAGATTCTTGAGCAGAGCTCTTTGGATTGGACAATGTAATGGAGGAGGTGTTGCTTTGCACTGTCTATGTACACAGAGCACTAGTTTCAGATTGTTTTTTTTCAGCCCGGCAAAATCTAGCCTGAAATTTGCATATAGAAGGAGGCGGAAGATGGTTTTTGGAGTTTCGGTATAGTCCGTTGGATACCTTAAGCTACCTAAATTCAACAATAACAAGGTAAATGTGGTTTTGCATTCTATGGGCTCTTTAACTTAACTTAACTATAACCCCCATATAGACTGGATTAGGGGGAAGATTAGGGTGGTGGAGTTTGTCATGCCTATCTAATTGTTTACACCATGCTCAAGTGTCTCTGTGTTCAGTGTGTTCAGATACCAGACCACCGGAGGTGTTCCCGGACCTCTCATCCGTTCCTACACAATATTCTGATCTTAAAATGGTGTTTAGTAAGTCCAGATAGATAGATAGACAGATATATAGATAGATAGATAGATAGATACTTTATAGATCCCCAAGGGGAAATTCAAGGTCCCAGCAGCTTAAAAAATCACACACAACACACAACAGAGCCTCCTCTCTACCCCCACATCGCCCATATGACTGTGCAATTAAGCTTTTACCCGGTACGTCCCCACCTAGAGGGCGCCTTTATTCCCTCTCCCGACCAGAGACAGAGGCCATGGAGAAATATGTCCAGGAGTCATTGGCAGCAGGCATTATCCACCCTTCCTCCTCTCCTGCTGGCGCTGGTTTCATCTTCGTGGGAAAGAAGGATGGCACCCTGTGTCCGTGTATTGATTACCGGGGCTTGAACAACGTCGGTATTGAAAACCGCTACCCGCTCCCATTTATGTCATCGGCCTTCGAGTTACTACACGAAGCAACTGTGTTTATCAAACTTGACCTCTGGAATGCCTATCACCTCGTCTGCATCCGAGAGGGGGACGAGTGGAAAACTGCCTTTAACACCACCTCGGGACACTATGAGTACCTGGTCATGCCTTTTGGCCTTACCAATGCACCAGCCGTTTTTCAGTGCTTGTTTAACGATGTGCTCAGGGATATGATTAATAAGTTTGTTTTTGTTTATTTAGACGACATCCTCATTTTTTCCAGAACCCTTGCTGAGCACACATCCCACGTCCGGGTGTTACAACGTCTTCTTGAAAATCAGCTCTTTGTGAAGGAAGCGAAAAGTGAATTCCACAAGAACAGTCTCTTTCTTGGGCTATGTGATCGCAGCAGGTAAAGTCCAGATGGACCCCCAGAAAACCAAGGTGGTGGTTCAATGGGAGGCACCTTCCATGGGTGCTTCAACGTTTCCTTGGGTTTGCTCATTTTTACAGATGTTTCATTCAAAATTATAGCACCTTAGCGGCCCCCCTCACTGCCTTAACCTCTACCTCTGTTTCTTTTTCCTGGAACGCCAAAGCACAGGAGACATTCCAGAACCTGAAGCGGCGTTTCACTACAGCTCCGGTCCTGATACAGGCTGACCCTAGGCTACAATTCATTGTGGAGGTTGACGCTTCCGATGTTGGGGTAGGGGCAGTTCTCTCCCAGCATTCACCCAAGGACAACAAGGTCCCTGTGCCTTTTTTTTGCACCGACTCACTCCTCCTGAAAGGAACTATGACGTAGGCAATAAAGGCTGGCTTGTGGGGGCAAGTGTTCCCTTTTTAGTCTGGACAGATCATAAAAACCTCGAGTATATCTACTCAGCCAAGAGGGTCAGCCCCCGCCAGGCTCGTTGGTCCCTGTTTTTCTCCAGATACAATTTTCTCTCTTATTGACCTGGTCACAAGAATGTTAAGCCAGATGCTCTGTCACGGCAATTCAAGTCCCCTGATAACACCCCAAGTTCAGACACCATTTTGCCCACTCAATGTTTTGTTCAGGCAGCACACTTTGACATTGACTCAATTGTGACTGCGGCCCAGGCCAGTGATGCTGGTCCCAGTCAATGCCTTACTATCCGCCGCTATGTTCCTAGATCTGTTCGTCCTCAGGTTTTGCAGTGGGGCCATTCCTCCAACCTCCAACGGCGGTTCTGGTGGCCTACCATGAGGGAGGATGTCTCCAACTTTGTTTCCACCTGTGCCCAGAACAACACATCCACACAACCACCTGCTGGCCTCCTGCACCCTTTGGTGGTTCCTAGAAGACCCTGGTCTCAGGTCTCCATGGATTTTGTCACTGGTCTCCCTCCTTCTGATGGCAACACTACTGTCCTCATAGTGATGGATTGCTTCTCCAAGTCAGTACATTTCCTTCCTTTACCCAACCTACCATCTGCTAAGGAGACTGCGAATCTGATGCTCCACCATGTTTTTAGGTTGCATGGATTGCCCGTGGAAGTGGTATCATACAGGGGGCCACAGTTCACTTATTGTTTTTGGAAAGCCTTTTGTAAACTCAAGGCTCAAAAAGGCTCTTCTGATTTCCATCCTCAGACTAACGGCCAGACGGAACGAGCAAATCAACAGCTGGAGACGGTCCTGCGCTGCGTGGCATCCCAGAACCCCACCACCTGGAGTCAGCGGTTACCATGGGCTGAATAGGCTATCAATTCTCACATTTCCTCCTCCACAGGTCGGTTCCCTTTTGAGTGTGCCCTGGGTAACCAACCCCCCTTATTCTCTGACCAGGAGACGGATGTTGGGTCGCCCTCTGCTGAAGCCTTCATTCGTCGCTGCCGCCGGACCTGGAAAAGGACCCGGTCTGCCCTTCTACGCTCCACAGCTAGGATGAAAGTCCTACCCCAAAGCCACCCCTCCCCCTCGAATGGTTGATGGCTCTGAGGCCTTCACCATACGTCGGTTACTGGACGTTGGACGTAGGGGACGGGGCCTTCAATACCTCGTTGACTGGGAGGGCTATGGCCCAGAGGAGAGGTGTTGGGTCTCTAAGCAGCAAATTTTAGACCCCACACTTATCAAGGACTTTCACAGCCAGCGACCAGTACCGACAAAGTAATGCCGGGTGGCGTTCCTTAAAGGGGCGGCAGGGTAGTGTCAGTACTGAGGTTTAGAGGGGATTGCCGATCTTTGTTTTTTGTTTTTTCTTGCTTGTGTTTTCTTTCTCAGTTCCCACCCACTCTGGCCACGGACCTTCCCCTAACTTTCCCGCCATCTTTTGTGTTCACCTGTTCTTGTAATTGATTACCTTGTTTGTCTTGTCCTATCATTAGTTTGTGTTCCACTATATTATGTTCAGTCTTCTGAGTCTCTGTGTCGGATTGTCTTATCTTGTCTACAAGCAACAGCTAGGCCATTGTAAGCTTGACTTGGACTTGCCTACCATTGTGGAAGGCCTCAGAGCCAATCCAGACTCTTCTCATATGTCGTCCCACGCTGGTGGAATGACCTACCAAAAACAATCAGAACAGGGCCATCTCTGGAGGCCTTCTTAAAGACCCAGCTATTCAGAGAACATCTTCTATCCTAGCACTAAAATGAACTGAAGCATTATCCCCTAGCACTATGCTCCTTAAGGTTTCTGCTATGTAGCTCGATTGTTATCCTCGTTTTGTAAGTCGCTTTGGATAAAAGCGTCTGCTAAATGCATAAATGTAAATGTAAATGTAAATTATTGTGATTGTGAAGTTTTGGATTTTGCCCTTGAATATGGATTATTGTTTGTTGTTTCCTGTTGCTCTACTGCCTTGGATATTCTGGTTGACTCTTTGACAATTGTTTTGGATTAACCCTTGAATCTACTCTTGCCTGATCAGACTCATTTGAACTGGTAAATCTTCTGTGCTTTGGATTTTGCCTTTGGGACTTTGTCTTTTGGACTTACCTTCTGTGTTTTGTATTTTTTGAAAACCTAAGACTGATTAAATATCTAAAACCTAATTTTGGCCTCTCTCATTCTGTCTGTATTTGGATCCTGAATCTCATTCCTGACACTAAGGCACAAAAAACAGTTGTTGTTTTTTCAACCTACTTTAATAAGTGGATTTGCAGAGAGACAGCCAAGCACAGGGGCTGTGAACCAGCGGTGCTGGAGAGCCGGTAGTGATTGTGACCCTGATGCTGCGCAGATGAGGATCATGGATCACGAGGATCACACAGGCACACAGATGAGTGGGAAGAATTAATAAGTTGAATATAAAACAACCTGGGTGGTAAAAAGAGGCTTCTGTTTTAGGTCAAATGTTTTAGTCACAGTAATAGGGTGTATGAAATGCAATGAAATGAAATAGGTTTTTTTTAAGTGATTGTTTGGTGAAGGGATTGACATAAGAGCAAATATAAAAACTTAGACTAAAGTTAACACTAAAGTTTAAATGAAAGTCAGCTTTGCTGTTTAGCCTGACTACACCAGAATCAGAAAGTCCTCTTAAAGAAAGAGAGCTGTATTGTTTTAAAAATGTTAATCATTGTGGGTGCAAACTACAGTTCTCATTATCATTAAAGGTTTTAACATGCAAGTGTTAAAAACAAGTGTTTAATGGCCATCATAGAATAGGACATAATAGACAAGTAGGGTTTGACTTGTTCGAAGTCTTAGGAATTTAATGTGCAAAAGTATTTGTATTTTAATGATTTTTGCCAACATGCATCCAGCACATCAATTTGACTTAAAGCAATTAAATGCAATTCAAGCAGCTGAATGGTAGGCTATATATTTGTAAGAGTGTAGAAGAAGTAATCAGTGGTGCTGTTGTGCTGTGGAATTGTCAGCCCATCTTACCTTAGTGCAAAACCTACAGAACAAATCAACAAACATGAAAGGAAGCACCACTCATCCCCAGCCCAATTTATGTGTGCCAGTTACATGTGCATTTCCCCAAGTCTCCATTGGAGCTTTCCATGTTGAATATAGGCTAGGCTACTATTTAATAAAACACACGGCATCTCACTCTCTATCTCACTCACTCTCATCTTTTTCCCTATCTGTATGGCTGTGAGGTTAAGATCTACAGATTAACACCTGAGAGTTATTCAAGGCTCTGATATTTGGCCAGCACTGTAAAAACAGAGATCCTTTTATTAGTTTTTGGCCGGCTCTAAAAAACTATAAATCCAAAAAAAAAAAAAAAAAAAAAAACACAAAATTTGAGATTTATGTATATAACGTTTTTTGTGTCTGTAGAAACTGAAGTTTTGGCAGTGTGAGAATGTTCCCACTTATGTTCTCAGATTTCTGGTTGACCATCTGTTTAATTGGCATGTGCCTGATGGCCTACACAGGCTTTTTTAAGTATCTGCGTGGAAGGAATAATATTTTAATAGGAAGGACAAAAAATGGTTTTACAAATATCCTGTATGTGTACACGGAGCTTGAGTCATCACAGAGCCTCCTCTCCTGTGAGGCCTTCTGAAGGTCAGCAGAGGGCACCAGGCATCAGGACCCTTGCACCCTCTCAGTGATCTACTTCACTTGTCATGACCCTGCCAGTCAGGCCGCCCTGCTGGTCCTTGAGGGTACTGGCAGACTTTGTTTTTGTTTTGGCCATGTGCTGGACACACCCCCCTCCCTTTTTCCCGCCATTTGTCTCACCCACCTGCCTTCCCAATTTGTTTGCTCGTTACCTTGTTTTGTCCCATCCAATTACCGCTCACCCTTCCTCCTATATTAAGCCCTGTTGAGTTTGACTCAGTGTTGGATTGTCTTTTCCCTGTGTGCCTGTTTTTCCTACCTGCTCCTTGAGATTCCGAGTTACCTCTGTGTTTGTGGATTTCCTATGTTTCTCCTGTGTTTTTTGACCCTTATCTTCAGTCTTGTGGATTGCCGTCATCCTTGGATTATTTTGTGTTCCCTTTTGACTTTTTGCATCTTTTGTGTTTTGTGGATTACCTCCGAAGTTGGACTGATCTTTTGTGTGTTAACTGAAGTTTTTTGAAAATTAAATATCTTGAACTGCATTCCGTTGCCTGTGTCCGCTTTTGGGTCCGATTCTCAAGTAAGCCTGACATCACTAGCGGCATCTAGAAGCTTCAAGTTCTTTTCTGAAACTGAATTAGGCCTACTAGATATAGGCTACGCAGTATATATTCATATATATAATTCATATAATAATAATAATAATTCTATCACCTGTGGAACAACCTATCACATTGAATGCTCTGAAACCTAAAAAGGTTCAGCAAACTGTATAATAAGTGTGACTACTGTGTAAAAACTGTAAATAAGCACTGTGTATAGTGTGAATAATGTGATAGATTTAGCTTGCTTGTACCTTTTTTTCTGATGCCCTGGTAATTCTCTCCACATGGTGGAAGCTGAGCGTTATCACATTTCAGAAATCTTTTTTTTGCCACTTCTATAAAGCCAATAAAATGGCATGTACCAACAAGAGTTCACATGAAAAAAACAATACTTGTAGTATTTGTTCTGTTGTATCAATAATGTGACATTTCCCTTGTGTCTGATCATATTGGTTATTTTGTTTGTTTGTTTGTTTTGTTTTTGTTGTTGTTTTTTTCTGTAGATTAAGAAGGTGCTGAAAGAGTGCTTCATAAAGATCCTCATAAGATTACACCACTGGAAAAATGGTCTTAGTCTCTGTCTCACACGTAAATGTGGTCTATGTCACCCACATGGATGACACATATTGACTTAAACTGAATCCAGCAGGGCATTGTGAAGGGCATACCATTGCCATTGCACCAGGGGGAAAACACTATTTCAACAAACATTTCACTCTTCTGGTGAGTAGAGGGTTGAAGTCCCATCTCAACCAAAGGTCAAAGGTGCCCCATTCCTCCACCCCAAGAATTCAAAAGACCAATCTAGTGTCTTACCTACATGAGAGGTCATTCAGCATCAGTCAGATCAAGATCAATCAGCTTAGGCAGGAGAGCTGGCCGAGTGCCTCTCCTCAAATGGCTTTCATTGATTTCCACCTCACAAGCACTCTCAAGTACAGGTGTCATGCCCTCAGGTAGCATGCCAGGCCCAGATAACACAATACAGAGAAACGCTTGATGGATGGCAGAGTGGGGAAGAGACCCAGAGCCAGAGCTGGCAATGGTCCATCCATTACTGTACCTCTCACCCGCCGACACCTCTGTCAAAAGAATAATAGAAAGGCAGAGAAAAGTACGCTGGACCAATTTCATAATTAATGGCTTAGAGACGAGCACAGGTTATTACTGTCATAAAACTGAAATGAAAGAGAAAGTTTGCTTAAGCCATTGAAAACAAAAGGAGGGTGCCATTAAACATCCGATATTTGGGTGCATCTGGACATGCTTAAAATATTCAAATAAATCCATTAAATGACACTGAATCACACTGTAGCAGCCAAACTCATTTGTGGAGATGCAAAAGCACTCCGTTTTTTTGGACTAAAACGAAAGGCATGAAATACTTGCCTTTTTGCTAGGAACAAAAAAAAAATGAAAGCAGAAATGTCATATAGATGTTTATGTTCTGGAACAGAAAAATGTTTCCTGAAGGTTAATGTGGTAAACAATTAAATATATGGAGAGAGCAGCCAGACCAATTCTAGCAGCAGTCAAACAAAAATCTTGTAGAAATACAGTAAAAAGTCAATATCCAAGTCTGGCATTTCAAGTAAATATAGTTTGTTACTAATCATAAAAATATTTTCTTAGACAAGGATCTGTTCTCTCACCTTAGCAGTATCAATAATATCAATAAATATTACGACTACTGGTTTGAGCTTCCATTCCCTCCTTAGTTAGCCTTGGCTGCAGTACATTCAGGCATTCCAATACTGATTGACAGCCTTCTGGAATTTGAAACACAGGGCAATGGGTTTATTTACTCCAGATAATCTCTTTAACTAACTTCTCCTGGTGGTACTCAACACAAGAAAGAAAGTCAATGATGGCCTTCAGGGTGTTAGCAACACAGAAACAACCAGCACACTTGAAGATGTGCATGGGCAAGGTCAAAGGGCCATGACCTTTCAGTTCAGTTTAGTTCTAATTGTGTGCACTTGCCAGGGCTTCTTTGAATTTTTCTCAAGTAGACTATAGACCTACAGTAAATACTGATATCCACGACTCGTTTTTTTCCTGATGACACTCAAGAGAACACAGCCCCCTTCATCTAATCCATGGACTTCAGACAACTGACTTAGAGGCATGAATACTGGTGCAGTCATGATGGCCTTCCCCTGACCTCATCTTCTCTGAGACATTTAAAACACATTCTTTTCAGAGAAATAAAGCAAATGCACTGCTGTACACAACATCTGCCATTGTAGGATGGGGGTGGAATTATATCCATTAAAAGGTTTTGCAATTGTTTTGGTGGTAGCTTAGACTTGTGAGTCATAGTGAATGTATAGTACCCTCCTAGCCTCAGACCACACAGGTTCTGGTTGGCTTATGTCTGGCTCCCCGGCGCAGATTGTCCAGTCGCTGCATCCTGGCAGAGTTCATTAGAACCACCCAGACGAGACAAAGCAATAGTTCAGAGTGAATGATGATGGGGCCGCTGCCAAAACACACAACACCCTTTTTATCCAAACACAATCCGTTATGGTTTACGTACACACACACATACACACGCACACACACCCACACTGGTTTGTTCGCTCATTTAGCTATCTGCCTTCGTTGACTTTTCCACAGCTGACATCATGGAAGGAGGCAATCAAAGGGGCATTAGTTGGTGAGAGCTTGTGTAGTGTTGGTCATCAGACTCTTACACTGTGTCTGTGCTGACAGACTGACACACAAAGATCGATGATTCTGCATCAAAGTGGGTAGACCCTCTGGACATGTTTGCTTGTTATGATCTGCTTGTATGATTTTTTTTCATATTGAACTTGTGTTTCCATTTGGGAGACATGAACGCATTTATAGAAGTCGGGAAAAGATCACAATTCGTCCATAGTAGGCAAATCTTAGACTGAGGAAATGCTGGAGTGAAAGCATGTGGCACAGAGTAGAGTGAAAGAAACATGTAAATAGCAAGAGCATGTTCTGATATTGCGAATGCTGTCTGCTATATGTCCTGATGACACTTAAATATATATTTTATAGTAACAGGGTAAGGAAATTGGAAAATCTGGCTAGACGGTGAGTTTGAAAGAACAATGACCTTTTACAATTGTGAGAATTATTTTACTCTTTACTACTTTTAGTCTTGGCAATCTGTTGACAATACTCTGCACACACTGGATGTGTGATCGCTAAAGAGAAGTATGGCTGAGGTCTGTCAAAGCATAAACTCTGTGAAGTGCAACTAACCAGTGCCCCCTGTTTTAGAAAAATCACCTCCTCCTGTCTTCTTGGCATCTATCTGCACACGCAGAGGCCAAGTCCCACTCCCTTCATCTCCCTTCTCTCTGTCTCGGTCACACAGTGCATCACATTACATTAGCAGCTATATATAGTCATGCTATCTTTCGCTTTCTCTCTCTCTCCTTCCATCCTACTCACCTCTCCTCTCTTTGTCATATAGTATCCTTTTCTAATTCTTTTATCTCTCAACTCCCCCAGGAAGAAAGAGAGAGATAGAGTGCGAGAAGGAGATAGGATGGATCATTTATCAGCTAGCAGGACAACTCATGGAAAATTATCCCATCCACTGTATCCATCAGCAAAGGCCCTGAGATCTTAGAGCAGCAGTGTGTAAAGTGGTTGACACAGACACAAGTAACCCCTGTCTGGGAGTTGGCCCTGGTGTACTTTGAAACAGTAGGCAAAAAAATATTTGAAAGAGAAAGTAAGAGTAAACGGTTATTTTTTATTCTTATTTTCCAAGTGAATACCCCTTCTTGCAGATTCTCATTGTGTTTAGTATACTTTTAGAAAGTAGCATTTTTTTCAAAAAAGTAACAATGAAATTGGGATCTTCCTGGTCAAAACAACAATGCAAGATACCATTATACCATTAAAAATAATGGGAACCATTATTTTTATTATTTTATTATTTATTTATAAACTGACACACACTTTAGGCTTAAAGCTAAAAAGGGGTTGAATATATAATCACCATTACTGAGTTGCTTAATATGCTTTAACATAACATAATTTCTTTGATCATGGCATATGCCATGTTTTTTCTATATGCCATGTTATGACAGCATTACTGTACATCTTTCATAATTTTTTCCTCATAATCAAATTTCTTTATATACAATCAGTGTTTTACAATATATCAGTATGTAAACTTTAGAGGAAGTAAGTGCCTACATGTACATGATGTTATAACACCATTGTGTATGTTATGTTTATAAGCATAAAAGGTAACAATGCAAATACACCCTGACCCAGAACATTTAGTCAGCAAAAACTACCTGATAGAGTAGAAAACTCTTACACTTTGTCTTAGACTTAGGGATACTTTGTATTTATTATTATTTATTTATTTATTTTAGATTTTAATCTTTTTGTTCTGCCATCTTCCTCTTTTTGTGTTTAATTTTATTAAACACTATCCGTTGTTTATGTGGAAAGACCTAGGAGGCATACTGTACATAGGTGGAGGGTATATGTACCAATCTCAGCTTGAAATGACAGATGTTTACTCGTAAGAGACACAGTTTTAACATAACTTCCAACCTAACAGTGGTGCATTACCGAAAACCAAAAGGCATTGATTAATATTCATTCTAAAGCAATTCTAAATCACCAGTGGCTGCAAAGCCTTCTTTTCAGTGGCAATCACAGATAGATACAGCAAACGGCAGTGTTTTTTCACATTCTCCCTGTTACTGTTGCATAAAAATACCGAAATGGGAGAAGAAAATCACTGTGATGCTTCAGTGGGCTTCAGGGGGCCAACATCCCCCCTTAACATGCCAGGTTGTAGCCACAGACCTCTATGAGCAGTGCATGTTTTTTTTCGACCAGGTAGGTAGCTGACAGTGGAATGTTTGCACTTGCATTGAACATTATTATTATGTAGCCTACTATTTATTCAGTTTAAATGTGACGAATTCAGATAAATTATCTTGATTATTTATCTTAATGCTGAAATGATGTAAAAATAATTGCTTGTGTTGTGTTGCTCAATAAAACCATTAAGCAATACATACCATGTACCCTCATAAGTACTCTGTGAGTTCTTAGGACAGGAAGATCTAAGACTTTGCCAGAGAAACATCAAACCCTGACAACCTGTACTCCAAAATAGGTCACCTGTCCCCTGCTAATCTCACATGTTGGCAAGTTTACAACCAACTGGGCCTGTTGTAGCTGAGCAAAAAGTTCTCTCAAATGGCATACATCATCTTCCCAGGAGGCTCTAAACCAGACCATATCATCAAAATAGCTCACTAAAGACAGCCCTGCTGTAACCATATCCATCGCTTCTAAAAGGTGGACAAGAGTTTATTTACGCCAAAAAAGGGGTATCTGATACTGGTAAAGACACCTTAGTGTGTCAAATGCAGATACCTTTTGGGCTCGAGGTGTACACACTGACACAGCAAACGATCTAATTTGGACACATATTGTTTTGGACCTCACCATTTTGGTGATTGCAGTCTTCAAGAATTGGAAAGGTGTCTTGTCTGGTGACTTAATTTACCCTACAGTATTTAAGTTACCTTTTTGTCCTCCCTTTTTGAGTTACCTGTGCTAAGGAGAAAAAAAACACCATTTAGGGCCTGTAGCTTTAATGGACAGAATTACAGTCTGATGAATCAGGGATTCTGGTGGCTTGATGGACCAACAAACTTTGACCTTCAATCACTGAAAAAGGGATGAGCTCAACATTCAGCTCAAAAAAAGCTCCTGCCACTTTCTGCTACCTCTAAAGACCTTTTCCAGAAGGCCCTTGAAAAGGTCCACCCCCAAAAAAAACTACTTCTACAAAAAAAAGAGAGAAACAGGTTTTTGGGGAAGAGTTTTATGGTATCCCTGTAGCCACTTTAGGCCACAACAGAGAAACAGCAACAAAACAGGGACACAAACAACACAAACTAAACATCAATTCTTGAACAGTGCCCAATCTGGCATCACTCCCAGCAAAGCAAACAAAGAATAAACCTTTAGGAGGGTCATTGTGTCTGGCACAGTCCAGAGGTCTGTGTCGATTGGAGCAGCACTGCAACAGTTAACCCCTAAGCCAGCAAACACACATGCACAGCTCAAAGATGTACAAAACCAGATTCCAAAAAGGTTGGGACACTAAACAAATTAATAAAATATGAATAAAAACTGAATGCAATGATGTGGAGATGGCAAATGTCAATATTTTATTTGTAATAGAACGTAGACGACAGATCAAAAGTTTAATCCGAGTAAATGTATCATTTTAAAGGAAAAATATGTTGATTCACAATTTCACGGTGTCAACAAATCCCAAAAAAGTTGGGACAAGTAGCAATAAGTAAATTTGAGCATAACAAAGAGCTGGAAGACCAATTAACACTAATTAGGTCAATTGGCCTGATTGGGTATAAAAAGAGCTTCTCAGAGTGGCAGTGTCTCTCAGAAGCCAAGATGGGTAAAGGATCACCAATTCCCACAATGTTGCACACAAAGATAGTGGAGCAATATCAGAAAGGTGTTACCCAGCGAAAAATTGGGGTCAAGGCCGTAAAACCATACTGGATGCCCATGATCTCTGGGCCCTTAAACGACACTGCACCACAAACAGGAATTCTACTGTAAAGGAAATCACAGAATGGGCTCAGGAATACTTCCAGAAACCATAGTCAGTGAACACAATCCACCGTGCCATCCTGCTGAAAGTCTACAGTGCAAAGAAGAAGACATTTCTAAGCAAGATCCACAAGGTCAGGCATTTTCACTGGGCCAGGGATCATTTAAAAGTGTGGCAAAATGGAAGACTGTTCTGTGGTCAGACGAGTCATGATTCAAAGTTCTTTTTAGAAATCTGGGACGCCATTTCATCTGGACCAAAGAGGACAAGAACAACCCAAGTTGTTATCAACGCTCAGTTCAGAAGCCTGCATCTCTGATGGTATGGGGTTGCATGAGCGTGTGGCACGGGCAGCTTGCATGTCTGGAAAGGCACCATCAATGCAGAAAAATATATTCAGGTTCTAGAACAACATATGCTCCCATCCAGACGTCATCGCATTTTTCAAAAAGATAATGCAAGACCACATTCTGCATCAATCACAACATCATGGCTGCGTAGAAGAAGGATCCAGGTACTGAAATGGCCAGTCTGCAGTCCAGATCTTTCACCTATAGAGAACATTTGGCGCATCATAAAGAGGAAGGTGTGACAAAGAAGGCCAAGATGATTGAACAGTTAGTTGCTACTTGGTTATTGCTATTCTGGTAAAAACAATATTATAATAGGGCCCTGTCTTAAGGGGTTAAGTGTTGTAGGAAGAAGGGGAGATGCCACACAGTGATGAAAATGGCCTTGTCCCAACTTTTTAGGCCCAATCCCATTTCACCCCTTCGCTCTACCCCTTTCCCCTACCCCTCCGTTTTGCGCGTTCACGTGTAGGGGTAGGGGTGTACCAATTTCCGTTAAGACAGAGGGGTAGGGGTAAGTGGTAGGGCTATATACCCCTCCAAATGGAGATTTTTCAGAGGCACACTCCGAACGGAGGGGTATGAGAAATTTCCCAGAACGCCTTGCGAATCTCCAGAAAAGTTCACAAATGTTAGTATTTTCTCCATTATTGATGGTTTAAAATGTTTGATAACCGTTGTATTGTCTTAAGTTTAACGTTATTCCAATGTGTAATGGTCCTTTTCTCCATAAAATGCACACAAAAAAAATCACTAATACAATGAGTAGTGCAACGTTATTTGTGACTTGAGGGATCGGTTGGAGCATTGAGTTGTGAACGAATTGCGAGCGTCCGTGCAAAAAAAGTGTTGCCAACGTAATAGCTGCCGGAGAGTACTGATGATGTATGCGATTGTTTAAGGGGTATCCCAATTCGTAGGGGTTGACTTTCAAACCCTACCCCTTGTTGCTCTGCTTCAAGGGGCAGGGGGAGGGGGAGGGGGAAGGGGAAGGGGTAGGGGTAGAAATTAGAGATGGGATTGGCCCTTAGGGATTTGTTGACACCATGAAATTTTGAATCAACATATTTTTTCCCTTAAAATGGTACATTTTCTGAGTTTAAACTTTTGTTCTGTGATTTATGTTCTATTCTGAATAAAATATTAGAAGTTGGCACCTCCACATCATTGCATTCAGTTTTTATTCACGATTTGTATTGTCCCAACTTTTTTTGAATCCGGTTTGTACTAAAACCTGACAAGGCCTATTCAATAAAGAGATATCTGAGCATATTTTCACCAGGAATTTATAAGTGAACCAACTGAAAAACCTAATTATAAAATCAGCAAAGTACAGTATTATTAGACTACAAATAATATTGACATATTTGCATTTTTGGTGTTTCTACTGTGCAACAATTACTTGATTTAAACACAGTGTGAGAAGTCTTAAAAGTTGATAAAAGGAAAAGTATTTAAAAGGAAAAGTATTTAAAGCCATTATAATGTGGTGACAGTAATTGAGCCTTTAGGATGTTACAGCCGAAGCTGGAATTGGTATTCTATTCCTGCTACCTAAATGTCCTCTGTTCCAGAGAGTGAACTGTCTGTTATCTGAACAGACTGTAAAAAGGCACTAAAACTGAGAAACTGGTAATTCTCTGCAGTTCAAAGGAAAAGGAAAGCACAATTCTGTTAAAAATCCATGGGAAAACATAATTTCTTAATCCACATTATGTCACGTTAATTTTATAACCATATTGGCAGAGTAATTGCATTGCTTTCATAGGCCTTTGCTAGGATAGGCTATATCTATGCTAATACTGAATAAAAGCATCCATAGGCTCAAAAACTCACAGTGACCACCTGCCTGCAATCAATGTTTATGTGGTGATTAGTAAGCGTTCACATGCTACCATAGCAACAAGTTTGCTGAAATTATGTTGGCTTGGTCTAGCAATTCATTATTTTTAGTGGCACGGTTGTCATGTAAATTTACTCTCTATTGTACACGAGTAATGTTTTGGGTTACTCATTAAACAAATGTAAGTATTCCTGTATCTTTTTCCACAATGCTTGAGCCCACTACTGTTGTGTATTGTAATCCACTCTGAAAATGTTTATGTTTGATCAAACCAACTATGTGACATTTAAATGCAAACTAGTATTATTTGCCCCCATGGACAAAATAATTTTTGGTCTTCCAACTTCCAACAAGCACAAACAAATACAGATTGATTGGACACACAATGCCCCAACTGTTGGTGCCTGTTGGCATTTGTTTGGGCAGTGTGGAAGCAGCATGATATGATGCCAGACTTTGACTGTGACTGAAAATATGACAGGGAATGGTCTTTCGCTGTGTAATTTTTGTGCTCCAGCAGTTAAAAAAAGAGATGATGTTAATAATTGATGCTGCTTTTTAGTGGTGTGTCAGTGAGACTGTGTGTGTGTGTGTGTGTGTGTGTGTGTGTGTGTGTGTGTGGGAGGGGGGTTAAAGGGGGTAAAAGTGTCTCCATGTTTGGTCAATGAGACCCTGCTGAAGCTGTGACCCACTCAGCCATTTCAGAATAACAGGCTTTACTGTACCTTCTCTGTTGCCAAATGGATTGCTGTACTGAAATATTCATAGGAGGTGGAAATGAATTTTGGATTTCAAAAGATAAATCTGCACGCAGTTACAGACATGCAGACATGTACGCGCATACATTATGTTACACACAGACACACACACACACACACACACGCAAGCATGCACGAGAGAATTAAAAAGACGCTCTGTCACAAGTAAGAAGAAACCATAATGTCTCGACAGTGACGAATGCTGCCTCAGTGCATCAGGGGGCCTAACATGATTTGTTGTTTTTTCACCAACCAGGTGACAGGATATTTGTTCTCTATTGAAATGAGCAATAGCAAACCACCACCAAATTTGTCTTGGGAGGTCCCTTTCGAGGTATTCTCAGCCGGTTTAGCCTGGCTAAACAACAGCACTATTTCAAGTAACACCCTGGCTGGTAGATGTGATCTTTCCTCTGAACTTGAGACTCATGTTTTTTTTTTTTTTACCCAGTACAAAGTTCAACTGTGGAGAGAATTTTGCATGCACCATCACTTGAGCTGTCAAATACTCCAGTTGTCATTTGACTTCGCCTTCAGAGGACACTAAATGTGAACAGAGACTTCAAATCCACCATCCTGTAAAAACAGAGCATCAAAGCCACCTTGTGTCATATTAGTCTTCAACAAATATATCCATTTTTTTCTTACAATGTAATTCTCATGCAAGCTTTTAGTCCTGGTGTGTGTGTGTGTGTGTGTGTGTGTGTGTGTGTGTGTGAAAGGAAGAAAGAGGAGGAGGAGGATAATGACAATGTGTGAGTCTGTGAAATCTTCGCTACACACAGCAGTTATTTGGCTCTCACTAGAAGCCATTTACACCTTCCCCAACAGGTGCAGCTACACGATGAATGACAAGTCAAAAGCCAAAGAATCCTACAGTACATCTCCCCCTCTTCCCCTTTGTCTCACTCCCTCTCCCTCCTCTCTCTTCTCTCTCACACACATACACACAGACACATATACACACACAGACATCACATACACTCAGATTCGGATGCCCCCACACCCACTCCCCCAACGATGAGACGATCTCCTTGAGTGAGAAAATATCGGTGTGTGTGGGGACTCGAGAGCTCTCTGGAAGGGACATGTGGCGGAGAGAAAAGAAATGACGTGTCATCACACTTGGATGACTCGCCAGTGCTGAGACGACTCAGCAGGGCTTCCGCTACCACATGTAGCTCACTACCACACACACACACACACACACACACACACACAAAAACACAACCCTCCTACCCAGAATGCTTCACCCACCCGCCATCTCCCCCCAGCACCAGTTCCGCCAGCTGTCACGGAGCGGAGGGGAAGGCAGTGTTCTCTCCTCTCCTCTCTTGATGTCCTTTGGTGGTGTGCATTGGCTCGACGGTAATGAAGCCGTTGTGATATGAGGGCCCTTCCACCTCTGCATGGCTCATTACTACAAGGCATGTCAGCCCCAGCCAAAGCCTCCCTTCTCTATCAGGGAAAGTATTAGCCTCAAATGTGCTTCTCTCCTCCTGGGGGAATATGGGGTTATAGGTTTGGGGAAAAGTGTGTAGTTTGTCTAGATACGCACTATATGATCTATATGCTACTACACCTACATATACATGTATGTAAAAGAGGATGAATTTGCAATGATTTATCCATGATGAGCGAACATGCACTGACATATATTCACGCACTACACATATCACATAGTACATTGTGCAATACCCATACCTGAGACATTATATACACTAAAGCCCTTTGAAAAATAGTTATATACACTAAAGTAGTTGAAAAATACTTAAATTGTTTAAGATGTGGGCCCTGAATCTGTAATCTATAAAAGTTTAACTTTTGGAATGGAATTAAAATAAATAACCTTTTCCATGATATACAACATTTTTGGAAAGGGTGTGTAGTCTGTTAATCTGCCATTATGAAAATCAAAGAATTGCCATACAAAGAAATGTCCACATTCTTGGTAACCATGGATGATGTTCTTGCTGCGATTTTAATGCAAATTTTTGAATACGCATCTAACACTAAGGAAACGGAAAAGTGTAATTTGAAATGTTCTTAGCTTGCAAAGTCCATATGGTACATGACTGCAATGTGGGAGACCAACGATCAACATTAGCCATCTTGGTTCTTTTAAGAATGGCCACCCAACTTTGCCCATTTCTTTTCTACAGCTAGTATGTGCTTCACAATGCACACTTAATAAAACATACTGTACACCTAAACAACAGTGTCGATTTTCACATTGCTGATTTTCATCGCTCTCTCTCTCCTCCTCTTTAGTGCTTCCATTTGCCAACGAGTAAAATTAGAGCTCTATTAGAAGCCTGCTACTCAGTTCCTCTGTAGGCGTTTTCAAGCCAAAAAAGAATTTAAAAAATGAATTCATAACTGAATGAAATAGTAGCAGCTGCGTGGCAGAAAGGTGTGGTGTCAGGACTCACGCTGACAACCCCCCCCCCCCCCCCCCCCCCTCCCGCCTCAAGGGCCAAAAATCTTTGGATTCTGAGACAGGTGCATTGACAGAGGTTTACGCCTCAGTAGACCAACCGCGTGCTGTCTGAGAGTTACCCACACACATCACACACTCAGAACTCTCTCCTCTTTTCAATACGTGTGTGTGTGTGTGTGTGTACCTATCTATCTATCTATCTATCTATCTATGCTCATTACATGTATGTTTTATATACACTCTAAGATTGTCTAGGTTAAAGTTAAATTGCTTAATTACAATAAAAAGGACACTGTTAATGCCAACAACAGCCTCATCTTTGTATGGATCAATGCAGGTTTTCGCATGGGATTAGAATGCAAAATAATGCTTATAAGATTAACTTTTTAGTAAAATGTAGCTCTACAACTTCTCAAATGAACGTGTAACTTAGACAGTCAG
Organism: Limnothrissa miodon; assembly: GCA_017657215.1. NCBI lineage: Eukaryota > Metazoa > Chordata > Actinopteri > Clupeiformes > Clupeidae > Limnothrissa > Limnothrissa miodon. The sequence continues at coordinate 148,342 of JAGFZM010000220.1, forward strand.
GTTATATTCAATGTAAATGGATGCAGATTGTTGTACTAGATGTAATAGATAAATTGTGTGATATTAATCACTATTAAAAGAGAGAAATGTGTGGTGTGAGAATGTAGTTGAGGGGGTTGGAGGTGGAGGTTGCTGACGCACACCCTTAGAGTTGGAGACCAGAACCTACAGGATGAGAAAACGAGTTCTTGGAGCAGTGTGGGTGAAACTGCAGATTGCGCCCACATACATTCACACATACACAAACACACACACACACACTGAATCAGTCTTTCACATAGGCATACTTCCCCCTCACACACACACACACACACGTACACACTGCTTTTGATCTAATCATGTACCGTATGACCACAAACACTGCCATAAGTGCTTTGGAGACTGGAGGCACTTGATCTTGATGGCCACAAACGTAAATTGGTCCAGTTCACTAAGAGCTCATTTTCTCAAAGATTACAACACAATGGGTTTATAGAAAATTTGATAGGAGTGTGATGTATATTTTGTGTGCACGCATTTGTGTGTCTGCGTGTGTATGTGTTATTCGATGCATTTTTTAGTTGTTGCATGGTTCAATATAGAAGCTGTTAGAAAAGAAATGATACATAAAAATGTAGCTCTGGAAAGTAAGATAGTGAGAGACGTACAGTACAGAAACATTCAGATCAAAGTTCAGAATTCTGACAAACACAGTTGTAATTTATCTTGCTCACACCTCATTCAGACCACAATCAGTACAATTGTGGTGTTAACACAGTTCACGTCTGTTTTGTGTACTATGCATGTTAATGTGGGCCTGTCTTTCTTTTAATTTCGCAGCTCCTCCACAACTGTAGGCTTTTTTCTTTGCGTTGTGTTTCTCTAGAGTATGTCTGTGAATGACTGGCGATAGTACGGTAGACAGCAGGGCAGTACACAGCAGGGCTCCTGATACAGGATCCGACACAGGATCTATCAGATTGATAACAAAAATCTGAAGAAAATGGCGTATTACGATCACAACCCTACGGGAACGGAAGACACATCAGGGAGACAAAAATCGTAGTAAAAATAATAGTAAACTTCTGTTTCAACATGGTGCAATAGCGACAACTACTGGTACACCATATACACTGTACAACATCAGGTTAGACCAGGGCTGATCTATAAAAATGTTATTTATGTCACATTTAAAAATAAAGATCTTAAGTTGTTGCTGCACATTTTCAGCAGTCATTGACAAGTGGCAATGACACTTTTCAAATTGGCACAAACTCTAAAATCTAAAATTCTAAAATCTAAAATTCTAAATCAATAAGGCTACGATCTGGAGGCTCATGAATGTTGTTGTACTTTTATGGCTGGAGCGTCATATGGGCCACATGTGGGCTTCGTCTGGGCCACATGTGGCTCACGGGCCGCCAATTGAAAAGGCCTGGGTTAGATCATAAACACCATACAAGTGTTCAGTTGATAGACCAGCAAAGTCTGCTAGCTTCTAAATTTTCACACATGCTGAACGTGGCATCTCCACAGACTTTAAATGAGAGCTTGGGCAGACAGTTTGCACAGGAGACCTTCTCTGGTCTGAATACACATGTGCACGCGCACTGCGAATGCACAGCAACAGCTACAGACTGCGTAGGCGCTGATTGCTGTGTAAATGAGGCGTCATGTTGTAAAAAAAAAACACACCACCAAGAACAACAACTGACAATGACAGTGACAAAATGCACACAGAGCAGAAAGGAATCTTCAGGACATTTCAGCACACCAGTGGGACACATCACTGTCTGCAGGGGACAAAGGCTGTAACCACCTCCCCTCCATCCCCAACCCTGACGCAGCCCCTAAAATGCCACTCTCTCTCTGTTGTATTTTTAGCCTTTTTGAAGGGGGTATTTGTAGTTAATTTGAGTCAGGTGCCCTTGAGAGGCCTTCCCAACTGAGTTCTGTGTTATCTTTAAAGGGCTCTTCTGCTCAGGCCAGGCCAGGGCGCTGTCGACCAGTCCGTCAAGGTCTTTATCATCCCGTGACAGGAGCAGATTCTGCAGTCCTCACCTCCACAGAGGGCCTTGACACAGAGGGCTAAGGGTCCTCAGCGAGATGAGAGATGACATGTCCACACGAAACATGCGGCTATAAAATCTATCTGATCCGTGATAAGTCTTTCCTCTGACCTCGACAGAAGCGGTCGATTGCAGAGAGGTTTCCGATAATGCACCGTTCCTGTTCTAAGACAGGGAAAAGAAAATACAGGATGGCATTTCAGAACTGGCATTTTAAAAAAATGAAAAAGCCCCTGATGTACTATTCTGAGGTGACGAATTACATAGCATTAGACTACCATCAGACATCCCTGGAGGTCTGATTTTAATTTCGTAATCTCAGAAATCTTTCTGCAAACTGCTTTATCGCTGACATTCAGATGCAGTGTTGGGACAGGCAGTTATCTCTACACAACAGAAACAATCAGATGCCCATTCAGAGATAAACGGAAGCTTGAAGGAGAGAGAGAGAGAGAGAGAGAGAGATAAAGAATGATGGAAACGTTTTCATACAGTGATTCATATAGAAAGTCATTTACATAGTGTACAGTTATTGAACATATAGATACTTATTGCTTTAAACTGCAGCATGGACATGCACATATACACATGCACAGTATGCACACACTCACAAACATACACACACACACACATATATATTTATGTATGTGTATGTGTGTGTTTGTGAGTGTGTGCATACATATACTGTCTTTGAGGAGCGAGTCAGAGATGAGTACACAGCTTGTCAGCTGACAGACATAGAGCAACACACACCTGATCTCTGGCCACACTGCCTTCAAGCAGCCCTACAGCCACTGACAGGTCCTCCACAGTCCTCACATCTGATTAGCATCAGCCAGTTAAGACTTCAGTCCCAAGAAGAGACAGTAAACAATCAGTTTGCTGGGGCTCCATGGGCTTAGGCGTCATACCATAAATCTGGGAACCCAGGTACAAGTCTGACATATGGTTGTTTCCCAATCCTTTTCTTCCCCCTATGTGGGTATGCAGAAGTATATGCAAAACGGCTGGCTTTACTCAGTGCATGTGTCTTTTAATGTTAGATTTTGAGTGAGCAAATGTAGTTATTTTTTTAGAGCACATAGCTCAATTAATTCCACACTTATAGACAACAGCTCAATTAGTGATGTTCATCAAATCATATACTGGATTTAAAAAGCATTATAGATTTGTATTTTTTGTTTTGATTTGCATGTCACCTCAGCATGATCTCACAGTACAGTGGTGTTGAGTTGTTAAAGTCTGAAACCCCTGTGTCTGTGTTGAGTAATACTGTAAGGATTACACTGCCTGCTTTCAAAAAACTGAAAAGGGCTGACTTTTGAGAAAATGCAAGAAACCCAAGTAACCCAAATGTAATGAAAATTTGTTGCATTAGTAAATTAATATTACTACTGTTATATTTTAGATAGGTAAGTTGTATCTAAAACTTTTTTTCCCTTATGTAACTTACTCAATGCTGGTTACACAGCGGTGTAACTGCAAGGTAGCTACACCATAGTGCTTGTTCAGAGTAGGTACAGTCTCGCAGTGGCTGACATCTGCATGGTTGGCCCTTTGGTATTTCTGATGCCCTCTTTTATCATTGCAGGGTTTATTATGATGCCCTTCACCAAGATCTAAATGTGAACAAGAGAGTATGTTATTTGTGGACTAGGTATCTAGACATTGATTGATACTACTAAAGAAAAATGATGCAGATGAATGAAGAAACAATGCTTAAAACGTCACATTCTTAGTGTAAGGACACAGGGAATTCAGACTAATCAAACATACATTAATGAAGGTGGTGTGTGTGCGTGTGTGCGGGGCGGGGTGGATGAACATATTATCTGGAAATAATCATTGCATATGTGTGTGTGTAAACTGTATGTTTGTAGGTGTGTACAAGCTGCCTTTCCATGTGTTTTGTTCCATGTGAGCCTTTTCCTTTCTACTCACTGAGATGCATCTCATGTTTTCTAACCATAAAGTCATTTCCACCTGGTACATGCTAACTGTATTACAGTTCAAATGATGGCGCAGCCATCAAACCAACGCTTCATGTGTTTGATATCCAAATGAAAGAGTACAAAGAAAGAGGCTCTGTGCGCGATGAGCCGCTACAAGAGAGCCGATGCAAAATAAGCCCTCCCTAAACCAGCCGCTCTCTGCATGCGAAGCATAATGGAAAACACTGCGGAATGAGTGTGATTATTTATGAAGGGAGTCGGGATACAGATCTAAAAGAGGAGAGCTACAAGGAGAAGCACTCTCCCTGGAGAAGATCTGATGCTAATGCTTTGTGTTTGCCAAAAACATTCACTCTGGACTCTAACCTTGGAAAGAGCAGCACTGGCCGCAGGAAAGGCATTGCGTCAGCTTTAGCGTCGTGTAAATGTTGACAAGGAGTCACAGTAAATGTGGCCTGTGCTGCAGGGCGCACAAGGAGCCTGATTCATTCTGATGGGAACATTTTTAACCTGTTGCTGCTATCAGTATCTAATGATCCTTTGAATCAGTGTGTGTGTGTGTACATGTAGGTGTGTGTGTGTGTGTGTGTGTGTGTGTGTGTGATTTTTAAAGATAAATTGTTAGAATGTTCTATGTGAGAATGTTGCAGTTTGTCTCCTAATTGTTTAAAAGCGCTGTTAAAGTTTCTAACCCCAATGGTTACTAGAAATTTGCAGAGATAACATGTGCCAATCTCAGAAGCACCTGGGAGCAAGTACTTGCAACTGAGAAACAGTATAGAGCTAGCGCCGCAGCTAACATTACCCACAATTGATGCTTATTAGCCACAATGAGAGTATAGTGTGCTGGAAAGCTTTAAATAAAACCTAAGTTCACTCTTGAAGTCGCTAAAAATTGTTATTTGTCATTCTGAAAAATTAGTTTCAAAGTAAAGTGCATGGTACGCTCAGATATTTTTCTAAGGTCCCATTTACTTTAAATGTAATGACTGTTAGCTGCTTGCCCATTATGCAGTCTGTGTTGCATCAAAAGTTTTTGTTCTTTCTCCTATACAGACGACAGTCTGTGACCTTCAACAGCATGGCTTGGTTTTGAAACACCAAGATGAGAGGTTGAGCCACATAACATATTTTTTCTGATTATTAACCAAGGGTAATGCCTTGATTTTTGATACATGGGTGAGGGTTATACATAAGAATGTAATTTATTTTCATCATTGTTCTTGAAATGGGGACATCATGATCTGCTTCTGAATCAATGAGTGATGTTTAGGAAACGGGTTACTGTAAGTGTGAGGTTAATTCAAGGGTGAGATCATTAGATGGTTACTTTTTTTTTCAGTTTGCATAAAACAGTGACCTGAAGTTTAGTGCAGCTTATGTTCAGGAAATGACTGCATTATGCTTGCACCAGACTGATGAAGCGGTGCAGTTGTGTGTGTCTGGGTTAGCTCGTCGCTTAAACCAACTAGACTCTGAGAGCTATGCTATGATGAGAGGTGGTGGTGGGGCGCTGTGTCCTTTGAAAAAAATGATATTTAATAAAAAAAACAACATCAAATGGAATAAAATATGAATAAATATAACTGACATTCCAGTGGTGGTGGTGGTGAAGGGGTCTCTGTCTATGTGACTCAGCATATTTACTTTTATGCATTTGTGTGTGTGTGTGTGTGTGTGTGTGTGTGTGTGTGTGTGAATGAAAGTGTGTGTCAACATGTCTATGTGAGTAGTGAGGTTTCCTTGCATCAATGAAAAGTACTAATAGTTAATGTGTGTGTGTGTGTGTGTGCGCGCGCGCATCTGGATGTGAGAGAGAGACAGAAAGAGAGATGGACCGTCTCATCATCTCTGTGTAATTACTACTAAATGGAATGAGAGGTTCTTATCTGTCTGCCTTGTATTGTGTGTCTAATTAGACCCAAGATCAAAGATGGAGGTTGCACAAAGCAATATATTAAATAAATTCACACACACACACACACACACACACACACACACACACACACACAGACACAGAGAGCTACAGAGAACATTATTAGTTCCACTAAAGATCTTGCATGCACTAAGGTACAACTGTCAAAAGTAAAGCAAAAACCATGTGTATCATTACCATGGGTGAATTGCTTTTAACTCATTTAAATAGTTTTTTTCATAATTAAAACATACTTCTACTTCTTCATACTTCTTTCATTTAGACTATATTTTATTACATCATAAAAAAAAACTTTTTGTCACTGTTGATGCCTGCACACATGCTCTGCCCCAACAGACTACCAAAATAAGATCACAGTTTGAGGGCATCATTGGTTTATATTTCAGTGAAAGTAGACTAAATTAGCTGCAGATCGTCATTATATTAGCATGACTCTTTGAGAAGAATTAAATAAATTAATTGTGCTAAAGTAATGTCGGGAAGAAAGTGCAAATGCAGGAACCGCTGATGGAAAATCACAGAGGCCACACCACAGAGCCATCAAACTCAATTTAGAGCAACTAAATATAACTGCCTGAAATTGCCCGCATTTTGGCCTACATGTGTCCTGTCTACCTTCGTCAAGGAGAGTTTCACTCTCGAGTACATTTTGTGTTCTGAAAGACGTCCTCCAGCAGATCTCCCGGGGGTGGAAGATGCATGAATAGAAATCCCATCTTGCCACGAAGTGTCTCCGCTGCCTTAGTCAGACTCGCCACCTCAAGCCAAATTTGGCACGGATGCAGGCCGCCTCCCTCTTCTCTTTCCTGAAAAGATTGGCTTAAGGCTGGCCAGTCGAGGCGCGCAAAGCCTGCAAGTCTCAGTGCAGAATCAACTAGGTCACTATGACAACTGCATGTAAAAGCTGTGCTGAAAATAAACCTGAATTCATATTTCTGCTGTCAGGACATGGATCAAAGTGTGCCAGATAGCGGCTTGCTCCGGAGAGGGTCCAGCCCTGACAAGGCTCGGAATCTGCCCTGATACGGCCCAGCTTTGACAATTACCATGATCAGTACCAGTTTCTTGATTTGTAATCTGATTCAATATTACAGTTTTAAGGTAGGTATTACAGGTATTAGCCAAGCAAACATGGGTTGACTAGTTGTCAGTCAGTGGCATTACTGCCACTCTACCACATCCCCCACATGGGAATAGGTGAAAACACAAAAAAAGGCAAAGGAACTAGAGTTCATCGATAGATATTGCCTTATACAGTAGATGCCTTAATGTTGATCTTGCAGTATGTGTAGAACATCAGTTCTACTCAATGTGCTTCATTACTACCAATTACTACCAATTAACCCCGAAAAACTGCCTAAAATGTTGCCTAATTCTTTTCAGGGATTTGAGGGCTGATGTGTTAGGAGAGACAGTAGGAATAAGCTTCTAACTATGGAAATAAGCATGCTGATGTTTGTTTTTACTGTTTAACTTTCCTGATTATATTTGCATAACAACTCCTCTGACATCTGTGACAGCTGTCTGTAATTATGGCCTTCTGCACAGTAAACTGCAAGGTGCAGGCCTAC
>JAGFZM010000220.1:160848-179205 GCA_017657215.1 Limnothrissa miodon
AACTGATGCTCTATTCCCTAGCACTATGCTCTTTAAGGTTTCTTCTACGTAGCTTGTTTGTTATCCTCTTTTTCTAAGTCGCTTTGGATAAAAGTGTCTGCTAAATGCATAAATGTAAAAATGTAAATGTAAAAAGACTACTGTAACAGGGAAAGGTGGAGGACGCCGCTGAAAGTCACCCTGTCTCCACAGATTCCTTCATTTTACATTGAGCGCTCCAGAAGTTCACATGCCCATTGGTCCTTCCAATAGTGCACTATAAATAGCACATTAATCATGGAAATCTACTTCATGCTAAGATCTCTAATGAGCTTTCACAGTCACCTCATTCAGCTGTCAGTCACCCCAAGTTGTTGTAGCCCAGAGGCCAACCAGTATTAGCGCATGGATGCAGCTGGACACAGCAAATTCCTCCCTCCTCCACCCAGAACTACAAATAAGGTGAATACTAATGTCCCCATTGGATGATTAATGCCAGAAAGTTGTTTTAAAGGGGCCAAAAAAGGGAGGAATATAGTATATACAATTTGCTATGGTGTTAAACTTGAATGTATTTGATTAAACAAAATACATGTAAAGGCTTAATAACAACTGTATATTCAGGCAACAGAATAAATAAATAAATGCAACATATTGTAGCACTATGGAGTCACTTCACATTTGTGTTTGAGCTGTTGTCTTGGTGGGATTCGCTGGGTGGTATGCTACAAAAATGCTAGCTTAGAACAATTAGCAGTAATTGCACCTTTAATTCACTCAATATTAAGTAGCCTAAGAGCTGCAATTTCGTCGGTCAAAAAAAGCTGTTCACTTCGAGAGTCGCAATTAATACAACTGGTGATTTTCATAATTGCCATGCTGTTTTAAAAGCTTCTATTTAAGTTCTTCATTCTTTGTGTGTCTTCCTTTTATTTTTTTACCTAGTATGTGTGCAACTATGTCATTTAAACACCAGGGGGCATAAGCTTTGGCCTGGTTCCCTTTTCTTTTCCAGTGGTGTGCCCTGGGTTAGGTCTGAAAAAGGGTGGGTGTGTTTATGCAGTTGGCTGTCTGCAAACCAGTTGCTATGGGCTAAAACTAGGACTAAAACATGTGTTGTTACATACAGCAAACATCTCCTCACAATCTGCTAGCTGCCTGTCCCCTGAACACACTGTAAAAAAACGCGGTCTCTGTAGACAGCCCAGGCTCCACAAACGGCAACATAACACAGTGGGCAAACCTAGCATAACAAATGAAAACGAAACATAACAGTGTTCCAGCCAATAAACGACAAGGTTCATGAGTCTTTCGGGAGGCATGGGAGGGAGGGGGAGGAGTAAGCTAACTTATAACGCTTGAACCCTCTCTGGAGCTATCGTCCGTTTTGTTTGACAATACTTTGAACATCAACAAGAAGTGACGTGAAACAGCATCGCTTAGAGTGCCTTTAAACATCTCCAAGGCTGCTGCCAACCCTTATTTTCAATCTACTGTATTGTTTGTGGAACAAACAAAAAAAACAACACAAGTCTGTTTCATTTACTATCAATGCTGGTGAGCTGCATACTGTAAGTTTACAGTGTACAAGCACTAATTAGATAACACGCACTCGAAATGAAAGTGGTTGTCTGCCATGCTAATGGACTACTTGTGGTGTGAATGGGGCCCAGTCCAAGGCCCATGTTTGGTGGTCATTTCCTGACACTGCCCCGCTCCCACTTATTCTCTTTGGCTCTCAGCTCTTTAAAATCTTTATTCAAAAGATTTAAACTCTAATTTCTCCAGAAAATAGTTGACTGTGATTGTTTTGACTTTGTCCCATGTCAACAGGATCATCAATCTCTGTCCCTCTGCCAGCTGAATCCAAAGCCGCAGAACCAATAGGGGTGCTGTTTACTGAGGACATAGAATGAAAAAGCATTTTTAGTTTGGCTTTGATGAGTGAGGAGAGGTTGTGTATGGTCAAAAAATAAGGTTTTAACTGGCCTTTTAAAATTGCATTTGAGCTTATTTTTGAAGTTGAATTTATTCTATTATTTCAGAGAACAATGTATGAGGTAGAACACTTCATTTATTCATTCTACAGTATGTCTCTTTTTGATCTTCCCAAAAATCTTTATAAAGGAATATAGCACACCAAACCAATTTATTTCCAGATCGATTCTTGACTGTTTCACAGAAAAAATAACTGACAGCTGCTCCTGCTTGCTGCTCAAACAATGTTATGGTGAATTTCTAATTTGATTCACTTACTCACATAGTGGAATCCATGAGAAGAGAAAAAACTACAGCAACTTTTCTGGAGGTAATCTGGACCATAATTCGATCTGTCTGCAATATATTCCAGTATGAAGCAAATCAAACCAAAACAATCCAGCTAGAGTGGGACTGCTAATAAACTTGATCAATATTATGTAAATGCATTTTTGTAACTTTATCACAAGTTAACATTTTGAAAAAGGGAGAGATTGCATTTGCATTTGAAAGAGATCTCAAATTGTTTCTTATTTTAAGAAATAAATAGATTTGAGCCAAGTTGTTGTATACAGAGAGTATTAGAGTATTATAGAGAAGTATATGGAGAATTATAGAGAAGGTACAAAGGTACAAGGTATAATCAGTAGTTCTGTTGTTTGACATGGTAGAATGCTGTACAGTAGGTCTGAGAAAGACCCAGTCCTGACACTGTGTGACAGCCATTCTTCTATCTGAATATTGGCCTATTGTGCTTCATCCAAAACCAATCAGAGTTTTGCTGTGGAGATGAGCTAGAGGAATATTCAGGGGCCTTCACAGGTAGACTAAAGAGCACTGCACTTTCATATTTGAAGGAGATGGAGAAGGAGGAGATATATTTGACAATTAAGACATTGTGTGACAGATAAAAGAAACAGTCTTTTTTAGATGTTCTTTTATTCTATAACCAGATCATTGTGCTGCACATATCCAATAACACCTACTGTAATCTGTGGGTATGAGCTGAGAAAAGAGCTGTATTTCCTTGTACAAATGTTACGCTCAGCTTTGGGAAATTGGTACATTTTGTCTGTGTACCTAGTTGATGCGAAATACCTCCCTCACATCTGTGGACTTTGTCTTGTTGCGCTTTTGAATGCTGCACCCCCGTACAAACTCAATACCAAATATGCCAAATGTCACTGGTGATCTGTCATGGTCACATCCAATATGACTTCTATGTTCCCTTGTGGTCTCATTTATCATCTCAGCATCACAGACTTTTCAGCCAATTTTGTAAAAACAAGCAGCCTATTCTTGTGTGTGACTCATTAAAATAAGATACACACACATACACTATACATAAAGATCTGAAAAAGGTCATTACTTAGACAAGTGGCACAAAGAGTGGAGAGGAGATGCCATGAAAACTACATGGAATCAATAGCCAATCAAACATGAAGGACTGAGTCTATGCTTTTGTTGTGTTCCTTCTCCCTCCCTCCTTCTCTGTCTTTTCCTTTAATTCCTTTCACAGTTTCCTTTGTGCCAAGAGATAATGGCACATCCTCAACAGGGGTCCATTGGGTGATTACAGAATGGAGGAGGTAAAGATAAGTATCAGTGGTGTAACAGGGTTCTCTCTCTCCCTCTCTCTTTGTGAGTGTGTGAGAGAGTGGGATAGAAGTGTGACTATAGAGAACATGGTAACTTATCCTAACCAGTACCTAGACAGACCTCAGGTAAGACAATCAGTCATTATTGTCAACAAACTAAATAAACTTTTGAGGATGTGCCATGTATGTGGCTAGTCCCCGTACTTTAGCCTATTTCATGTGCCATTAATTGAATTACCCATTGAATGTGAATGTATTAATATATTGTCTGAACTATGCTGACAGTGTGCCAAAACATTCTTGGTGTTTGGGGTTTAGTTCTTTTATGTGGAAAGTGTGGGTCAAGAGCTACTTTTGCACTGGTCAACGAGGCCTTACAGCAGCCTCGATGGGGAAAGGCAACTGAGATGAATTATGCAGAAGAGTGGGTGGAAGTGATCGTTGGAGTCGGCTGAAAATAAACGTAGTGCTCTCACCCCCACAGCATCGACGTCTCAGCCTGTTTTGCCGGTCAGGGTTTAGGATTTCAGTTGGACCAGAAAAAGGCTTGCAATTGTAGATTGACTACAATGCGTGAATTGCCATTCGGCATTAAACAAATGTCCACCGAACAGTTTTTCTTTATATTACACTGTAAACGTATTACCAGCTTTCTATGGCGAAAGCTTTTGAGCTACCCAGCAAAACAGTAATTTGCAAAAGCCAAGGCGAATAAATAAATGAGAATATATTTCATTTGCTCTTACTCCGTCTGTTCATGGCCAAGAATACCCTGATGGATGACGCTTTGGAGTTAAAATATGACAAAATAGGAGGGCAGCGCTGCTTCAGAACTCGACAACCCTATTAGTCAGATCATAGGAACGGAGGAGATTTCATTGGTTCTCCTGAACCTATGGAAAAGGAAAAAAGGAGAGACAGGATTCAACAAATATTTCCACCCTCCCCTCGACGAGTTACCGTTACCACGAGCAGGTGGATGAAACTGAAACTACCTGGTGGTCCTATTTGAAGAGTTGTTGGATGGCAAGCGCGAGAAGCATATGGTAGTTTACCACTGGGACTTCCCATCATTACTTTGAAGTAAACTTCTGACTCTTACGAAGTATACAGTAGTCTACTGTATAAAAATGGCACAATTAAATCGACGGAGAGTGCTATGATGTGGAATTGTACAATTACGTGCTTGTCTAATAATCACTCGGCAAGTGCATCCTGACGTTTCCACCTCTTTTCACCTCTAGGAGTTCTTACCTCTAAATGGCTGCAGCCTATTCAGAGGATGAACAGCGGGGTCTTGAAATGACTGCTGCCTTTCACAGGTTTGCTCGCTATTGCAAAATCTTAATCGAAGTAAGGACGCATTGGGGTCGTTGAGACATAATTCTTCTAAATGTGACGCGCCATATTGGTGTCCAAAATATGCTACAGAGTTCTGATAGCTGACGAAGTTTCAGCGTGTCGAGGTGAGGGAATGGATTCATATGTGACCGAGTTCTCAACCTTTTACCGGTGGTTTGCAAAGCAGTGCGCCTTATCAAGACAGTCCAGATAACTTTTCCATTATGGATTCACAAGTACCTATACTCGCAAATGCCGCAGGAGTTACACCGTACATCGGCCTCTTTTCTTTCTTTTGTGTGCTTTCTTACATCAAGTTATTTGTTGCTGGACTTAGACACACAAACTACAATCAAGGATACTTTTAAAGTAATCTCCTCATTCAGTTTGGCCGATTCCCCTCTTTAGGACTGACTTAATTCCGCTGGCTCATATGGGAATGAAACACTCTTCCCGTTGTCTACTCCTTAGGAGAAAAATGGCGGAGTCCGACAACACAGAGGTAAGTACGATCTTCGATTAAAAACGATAGTTAATTCTAATAATCTTCGAAAGTCGTTTTTATTTTTCAGTTTGTTAGATTCGGTCGCACCACGGTGCTACTTGCATTGATAGTTATTAAATGAAACAGATTGATGTTTGACATGTCCTTTGCCGACAATGAGTTGATATAAAAGTGTTTGACCTTCATTCAGTGTTGCATTACTGTGTAACCTAGTCCCAATCATACATTGGTGCGCACTGCCCATTCCAAACTGCTTAATTACGCGACATTCCTAACCCGGACACCACCAAACTGGAAAGCCGGATAAAACCACATAGGCTCGTTATGCCGCTGATTTTGGTAAAACATGAAAATCTCTTTCGGGTATTATGGAGAGTCTTAAAATAACATTTCGTCCAAGATTCCATTGTAAAAAGGGAAAGGGACGTAGACCCGGGGACAAGATGACTCCTGTGTCGGTGCGCTGTCCGTGGTACCGCATCAGCCAACGCTGTGCTCTCGCAGCAGTTAGCCTGCATGCTGTTACTATTTTAAGACCGTCTTCCGAATACACCGGACTGGTCTATTTCTCATTTCCTGACAAGAGTAAATCAGACGATAGTGGACACATAAGCTGTATCATTTGCGGTTACGCGTTTGACTTCATAAAGACTGTGAAGACAGAGAAATGACAAATTGTGTAAGAATCGGGAACAGGTTTCATTCACACAGACTGATTATTATTTTATAAATTTAGTTTGGTTTGTACAGTATTATGAACTATTGTTTCACTTGCAGTGTCCTGTCTTTAAATTCGGTTAAAGGACTGAGAGAGAGTCAACAAGGATGGCTTGTGAACATCCACTGAAATATAAATGCACAGGGCTAACGTGTTCTTTAATGCTAATACTGCTAGAGTAAAGTACTATTCAGGAAAACTGAGACTTTAAGGACTCTGATTTTTTTCAGCACAGTTATTTTTTCACTCTCATGAGTCCCTAACTATTTTACATAACAATAACAATGTTTCACAAGTGGTGCATTATGTCTTCATCTCTGGGCACAGTGTAGAGTAGAGAGACCTTTTTGCTGTCAACTGTCTGATTACACTTATTCTACCATTGATTAATGTTTGTCAAGTGTCTCTTCACACCTGTGTGTGTAGGTGGTGAGTGGGTGGCATGATGACTGCTTCATTTGAACCTCTATCATCAGTTCTGTCTATTCCTCTCTCTCCATCTATCTGTCCCTCTGGAGACTGTACTATACTTCTGTAGTAGGAACACTTGCACACACATGCACACACACACACACACACACACACACACACACACACACACACACACACACACACAGACACACATACCTGTACCTATAGCAAGTAATCCCTCTTTGGGAGCAGGTCTGACTTCAGCTTTGCTAGTGAGGGTCTGCTCTGGGGCTGAGTGGAAAAGTGATAGTGATGGTAGAAGGACCTTCACATCGGCACTGTACCAAAAATAGCAGCAGAGAAGGGTAGGAGAGTGTAGAGGAGGACTTGTGGGGCGGGTAGGGGTGTGCTGGGGATCTGGTGCAGTACTCTGCCTGCTGTTGAAGCCACTGTGAGAGATGAGGGCTTGGTGAAGATAGTGGGGGTGATGTACACTACTACTCTTGCTTATAGCTCTCTGTTAACACCCTCACACTTGCTTGTATATCACTTAAATAGGAACCTATAGAGGTTCATGCAGTGGTTCATGCATGTGCGTTCATACGCGTCCCCCCCGACACACACACAAACAAATATGCACACACTAGTTCTTTTTAGTTTGCACACGTGTACAGTATTGAACAAATAAACACACACACACACGCACACACACATGCACACATTCTCACATACACACTCACACACACAGAGAGAGCCCTCAATGCAGATGGAGGATAGAAATGGTGAGATTTTACCCAGATGACGAACTGCCCAGAGCCCAGATGACAGTATCTAGGGCAGATTTGGCCCTTTCTTGGTGAGAAAGCTCAGAAATTGCAACAAGAATAAGACCAGGCCTGTTTAAACATCTTTGTTTAGGGTAGATTTGATTTAGGGTTATTCTATTGTTTTATCAACATCATAAAAAGCCCAAAGAATAGGCTGCATGGAAGCTAAATAATGTAGATTTAATGTACATGCACAACATATACAGTACATGTATCTCCATGAGTGTGGAATGCCTGTTACATTTATTCTAGAAATCTAGACTATTGGAGGAAATAGACTTGGTCTTTTCTTTTGAAGTTGAAAAATGCACTGAGAGATGTACAGTGTGAGTGTTGGGTTGTGGAGATGCATTCAGCTGGAATACCATCAATTGTAACAGAGATATTGTGAAGTCTTACGTAAATCTTTCCCAAGAGCCAATGCTGCTTCAGTTCCAAATCAGTCCATATAGTATTAATACCTGCTAATAACATGTAATTTCATCATGTCAATTAATTGCTATACTTGTGTGAAATATACGTATGTTATTCTTGTACTGGCATGTGATATGCTGTGAGGACACTATCAGTCAAAGTGCAGACCCAAAATAGAAGCTCAAATGATGTTTTGTGCACCATTGGGAGGTGCAGATGCCCTCAATTGCCCCATAACACACATAAAGATGAACTCTCCAGTGCCCCTCCTACCCTAGCCCTCTCCTTTTCAGCTTTCTCCTCTTTACTATTGTAGTCTTTGATCTTATTTGCTGTTTATTCATTAGGGTTAGCCACAGAAAGAGATAAATGTAATATATTTCATGATAACAGAGATACAAAATATGTGCATATATATGCACATTTACATACACACTGTGATTAATTTCATTGTAAAGGAAGGAGTAAAGATATATCGAATATCGAACATCAGAAGTTTACACTTTGTTTCTCTGAAGACGTTTTTGCGCAAAATTAGACTTACGTAAATCCATCAAGGATTCAGGAAGGTTCATCATCACATGCGTAAAGTTACTGGTGTTAAAAATGCAGTGAAATAACATCTGTTGTCAGTCTATCTGTGCATTAAAAGGAGGGGGGAGAATAAAGCAAGATCGAGGACAAAGAGTGCAGTAGGGGAAGGATGGTGTGTGGGGTGGGGTGTCAAATAACACACATTATCAAGGAGCACCCAAGAGCAAAATGGGCAAGTGAAAAATCCATAGTAGAGAAAACACTTTAGTCAGACCCAGAGGTTTTGAAAACATACTGAAATAAACTGACTGAAACGTCCTATGTTGGAAAGGTGCAAGTTGTTTGACATTCCATGCTGGGGGACACCCATGCTGGCGGGGCAAATTTGAACTTTAGGGAGCATCTCCAGCCTCATCAATCAGTGGGAAACACTGAGCGTGCTCTGCCCTTTTGCCTGACATCCGATAACATTGTAAGTCTTGTCCGCATCACCGTCTCACCGTCTCTCCTTTCTCTAATGTGCGTGGAGCCAAAGGATCCAAAGCAAGACCTTTTATTAGATTAGGGGGCCAAATGTACACCTCGGGGGCTCTGGTTTCCTATCAGCTAATATCTACATGCAGCAGGTTTAAAATAGATTCTGGAGTGATCTGCAGCCGTGCGTGCACTTCTTCACACTCATCTGTGAAGTATTAGTAGATGGGTTGGTGTGTGTGTGTGTGTGTGTGTGTGTGAGGAGCAATGAGAACTAAAAGCAGCAGGATGGTTGGACTCTGTCCAGGTGCTGCAGAGAGGATAGCAGAGGCTGCTTTCTATAGGGGAAAATGGAGAGATGATTATGTGTGTGTGTGCGTAATATTCAGTTTTAAAAAGTCATACGTAGTATGCATTGTTGTGTGTGTGTGTGTTTGGTTGTGTGTTTGCTGCTGTGTGTATGTTTGCTGCTTTTAAAAGTTCACACAAGGACACCAGATTAAGACACCACATCTTTTTTGCTGATAAAGATCTTAGCCAGCCTGCCTCACAGTTTCTAAGACGCATCAATCCCAGCAGATTTGAGTCTTTAAAGGCCATTAGACCATTAGATTTTCATATCCTCTCTGCCCCTTTTCCACGGCCTCCAGTTACCTCTCTGCCCCATAATGCCTGTATAGATCTGACATATAACTTTATCTGGAAAAAAATAAGCCCAAGGGGAAACATATCTGATCTGCCGCTCTCTTTTTTCCTAAGTGAATTTCTTCTCTGATTCAGCATCTTTTTATTGGTACATTTCGATCTCTTGTTACACTGAAAAAAGGAAATAAGTGGTGCATTTTATTCAAATTCCAATTCAGCACATGTCTACCTGTGTATGTGTGTTGTGGTGTGGAGGTGAATTGTAGTGTAGAACTGATTACAAGTCAAATTCATAGATGTGCCTATCTTTGAGTACTTACACTCACTCTTTGCCGGCTCCCATGGTGAACTCAGCTCACAAAGAGATTGCTTGAAATAGAGTGTGCTGCCCTGCGATCATAATCTGAAAGTGGGAACTCCGCTGGGTGTCGAGATGGTTCATCAGTTCTCAGTTGCACTGATATTTCTCACACAACAGCCACTAGCAACCTTCACTTAGGCCTGAGTCTCCTCGGGCATGGATTTACTGTAGTGCATTTGCTCACCCTAAATGTTGAGTACACATAGTTTTACATTGATAATGTTCAGTGTCTGTCTCTAGGATTACCCAGCATTACCCATTAGCCAGTATTAACTTGTTCAGAAGTAATTTTACACAATTAGAACTTGACCTATATATCTTATTCATTGTCAGTTTGAATGTTGGTGGACCATATTTCCATCATTAAACATTAGTGTTGACTATTTGTTTGGGTTCCCTTGCATTGTCGGTAAACACACTGATACTGTGGTTTGGGGCTGGAGTGGTCTGAATCGATTTAGGCAAAAAAGTTAGTGAATGAATGAAACAATAAAGACTGAATGAATGAGAGAGAGAGATGAATGAATGAACAAATCAGTGAGTGAGTTAGCAAGCGAGTGAGTGAATCCGTTGAGCGGTTGGAAAGTAAACTTGTGAGGAAGAAGCACTGAAAGAACAAGCCATAGAGTGGGAGACAATAAGCAAGTGGGTGAGTTGGTGAGTCAGTAGGTGAACTAGGTGAAGGGGAACTGTTTCATTCTATAGCCAGCAGTGCAGTGTGGGATCCATGCAATGAGGAAGAAGGAATTCACTGTTATTAAGAATACGTTTAAGTAATAGCTAACTGGTAAGTAATTACTATGTTTACTATAGTATAGTTTCTATAGTAAGGCTGTGGGGGGTTTCCATATTCTCTTGAAATATTCATTAAAATTGAAATGGTGCTTTATTGGCATGACAAAATAGTTTTTGCATTGCCAAAGCAATCATACAGCATAATGTATAGAACAACAGTAATCCAATGAATAATAAAAATTCCTTTAATGTTAATACACAAACATTTTACAAAGACAAGCTGTACTAAGCAAGTAACCTCTTATAAGTATTATATAAGAATACCCTCTTTTCTAAGGTTACAGTACTGTGGACAGGCATTACATAGGATAATTTACATGGATCAAGTGTCCCTCAGATTTTGGCATTTTCTTTCTTTCTCTCTCTCTCTCTCTCTCTCTCTCTCTCTCTCTCTCTCTCTCTCTCACGAGTTAATTAATGTGGATACTGTTGTTTTGCAGTATTTTTAATCTCTTGGAGAAGAGATTTATGTTTAATTGAATTGAATTCTCTTCTCTATCTCACTCTCTGCACTCCCACCCCCCCCCCCCCCCCCCCCCCCTTCTGCCCCTTTGCAGCAGCAGCCTCTAAGTGCAGCTCCATCTCAGTCTCAGCCCTCACCGCTGCCCAAGCCCGTAACATCCATCACATCGGTCCATCACCTGCCCCGCCCCGCCCACATCCCCCACTCCACCTCCATCCCCAGCTGCCCTGGCCGGGGCAAGATGTCCAAGTTCCTGGACCCGGAGGATATGACATCACGGGATTACTACTTTGACTCCTATGCTCACTTCGGCATACATGAGGTAGTATTGGCAAATATATAATTGATCTATCTATAGATTTGTGTTTGTGTGCATTTTTGCACTTACACATATCCAATTGGATCCAGAAATACAGTGTTTTAGAATCTCCAGTTTGAAGGCTGCATAAAAAAGTAGGCTTGTTTGTTGTACTGTACAGTATATCTTGTTTTTAGCTAAATCACAAACTCCAACCACAAAATGAAATCATAGCAAAAACACTATGGGGAGTTAGTTCCATCTGGTAACTCTTGGTCAGTAGAGTATAATTCAGTAGGTGCCCATGATGGTGTTTCCACTACCCACAGCCCAGACACTTATTAACAGACTCCTCTGAAGTTTTGACATTTGTGGTGCAGGTCTTATTGAACCACATTCAACAGGCATTCAGGCAAAGTTAGGCAGCCGAAAGTGAAATACCAAATTGTACCAAATACCAAATTACACCAAATGCTAATCAATGAAAGACCTTTGATTAACAAGCTACGACATTTTGTGTATTATATTCTTATTGATCACTAGCTTCTTTTCATCCAATTCCAATTGCGCGTGCACAGAAACACACACACACACACACAAACACACACAGACACACACACACACCATATTGCATATTATGTGTGTGATTTTGTTTGCATGTGTTTTTAGAAATCTTTAATTTAATTTAAATTCATTTTCTGTCTCTCTCTTTCTGTCTGTCCAGGAGATGTTAAAGGACGAAGTGCGGACGCTGACCTATCGGAACTCCATGTACCACAACAAACACGTCTTCAAGGACAAGATCGTGTTGGACGTGGGTAGCGGAACTGGCATTCTGTCCATGTTCGCTGCCAAGGCCGGTGCCAAGCACGTGTACGGGGTAAGAGAACAGAGCTTTTGGGTTGGAGGGGCACCTGGTAGGGGTGGGGTGGGAGAACAGAAAGTTGCCGGTAGGGGTGGGCGTGGGTCACTGAACCTTGGCAAGGGGAGCATGGCTTGGGCCTTGCACGTGCACAGATTTAGCACATTGGTGAGAACAGCATTATTGGTAATGTTCCACAACAGACTCTTACGTTCACTGTGTGTTACTGTCTGTGCTGTCTGCATTGTCAACCCCTTAGCCACTACCAGACCTTGTTGTTCATCTTTATTATTACTGTATTATTCTTGTTATTAACTACCGAGGGCTTGTCATACCAGTTTGTGTTTATTTGTGTGTCTTTGTGTGTTTGCTTTACTGTAGATTGAACATAAAGCACAGCAGTAAAATGATTGAGCTAAAGTACTGTAGATGAAGGAGACTCATTATGCAATGCCAGTGCCATCTCTGATTGGTTAGTTACCTGGAGTGTCTGTGTGTCAAGAGGTGCTTCGTGTGCGTGTGTACTGTGTGTTAAGTGGAACCATGGCCTTTTCAGAGCACCATCATGACCAGCCCTCGGACCCTGCTCACTCAGCCATTCAGATCTTGGCCGTTGCTGATTAGGTTAACACGTCTCCGCTCATAGCCTCACAGATCCCCTCACAGATCCCGATAATTGGGCCCTTTTCACCTCCCTTGAAATGCCAAAGAGCAAGGAAGGGGGAGCCTATTATTCATAATCCTGCGCTGGCCACACACACACACACACACACACATTTTGCCTTAGCATTGGAAAGAAAGCATCCCCAGCAAAGCTCTCGCGTGGGCGATTGCCAGTAATATGATGCTACATTTACACAAGAATCTCATGTACCCACACCAAAAAACTAGCCTGTACATGCTCATTCCACCACACACACACACACACACACACACATGCACACACACACACCACACACACACACACACACTGCATTGCACAGTAATATAGTAACACCAAGAGCCATCAAGACATACACATGAATATAATATATAAATTTAAATGTATATTTATTACCTTCATTTATTCCATGGACATTACACGGCCAGGCTCTGTCCTCTCTGAGAAAGTCAATGGCTAAAAGCAGGCATTCTATACTGCGCGTGTCTGAGCAGGGCCGTTATTCAGCAGGACAAATGAGACTGTTAGCCAGGATACTCGCTGTGAGCCATCTACCAGGCTCCTGGGCCCAGTGCCAGAGGTGTATCGTGTTTTTGTGTGGGGCGTGTGTGTGTGTGTGGGGGGGGGGGGGCTGGGTTCTATTGGTGTGTTTTGATTGTGTGTCCCTGTGTGTAGAAAACTGTTTATAGCTCGGCGAAGTTGGTGGGAAGCCTTCTTATTTCATATTTTTCCTTTCATGCGTCTCTGCATCAGTCAGACTGCTCTCGTGTGTGAGGTAGCAACTGGGCTTGGTGAGAGGAGCCGATGAAATGTAGAAACAGACAAAGAGAGAGAGTGAGAATTAAATAGCAAGGCTTCCATTAGCAGAACACTACCGTTGAACTGTTGAATTCATTCCTTGTATGAATTTGTATGGACAAACAGCAGTTAAACAATAGATGTTTTGCCTTAATGTCTACAAATACAGTATTTGCATAGGAAATACATTCTTGTTTTGTATGTTTCTAGATTGAATGTTCCAGCATATCAGAATACTCAGAGAAGATAATCAAAGCCAACCATCTGGACAATGGTAAGAAAAGCCCTATAGTGTCCAAATACAGTACATCTACATATGCATGCATACAATATACATTTATTTTAGAGAGATGGATATGTATTTGTCCTTGCAGAAAACTGTTCTGTGCCATACAGTGCATCTGATAAAGTTACAGTTGAACCCTCCCTCCCCCATTAGCAACAGCACAAAAGACACATAAAAAAAACAGTATGGAATAGTGCATCAGTAGGTCTACCCCTACACTGTGCGTGTCTGTAGATGTGCTGCCATGTGTTATAATATATGATTTTATAAAATATATTAATTATGAGTGGATGATTGATTACATTCCCCCAACTGGCTGTTGAAATGACACTTTTTTCTGTCCTACAATTAATAATCAGAGGCAATTAGCTTCCTGTGGTAGCGTATGACTCTGCACCAGCAGCGCTGCTTGGCCCTGCTCACAGACCTTTTCTGACAGACTCCATCAGTCTGTTCATTTCCACTCCTTTGCACTGGAGAAGAAAAGAAGAAGTGTCTTCTTCAGAAAGAGAGAGAGAGAGAGAGAGAGAGAGAGAGAGAGAGAGAGAGGGAGAGAATTACGTATGCCTTCCATGCCTTTTCCACAGAACCTGTCACTTGCTCACACACTCGCACATCAGGGAGATGCCATTGCCCCTTGGCCCCAATGTGTAATCATTTGCAATTGTGTACAGTGTGTGTGTGTGTGTGTGTGTGTGTGTGTATGCGTGTGTCTGTGAGAGAGATTTGGTTACACATCAGCGCACGAATGCACAGTCTTGAAAGCAGCTTAGGCAGCACATTGGGAGCTGTCTGGTGTACCTGTGAAATGATTTGTCTTATGAGCCTCACGAATAAATTTGCACCCAAGTTATGCAACTCAGGAAGTATAATGAGCTCTCACATTACAAAAGTGACAAGATCATCCAACCAAGAGAAACAGATGGGATTGTTTTTTTATAACAATAAAATAGAAATAAATAAATAATCATCGTAACTAAGGCTGACTATGAAATATTTTGAATATATTTTCAAATAAATATGCTGCCAACTGTTTCATTGATTAACAGAGTAATCAAATCAAATCCTGTTTAAACAGGAATAGTGCGTTATGCAACATCTAAGGCCTGTTAAATGACCAAGCAATTGTCTGTAATTCCTCATCAATAAAGGCTCTGACAACACTCCAATAGTTGGATAAAAGCTCAAAACCTATGATTCACTGGCTTCTGATAAAATGCTATAAAATACTTCTTCACAAATAAAGTTTAGTTTTTTATTTAAAAAGTAAAGTGTGTTGCAACACATCTAAGAATCAAGAACAAACACATATGCTCGGTGGGAGAATAAAAGTGAGGGTGTCGTGTGTGTGCATGTGCGTGTGTGCCCATGTGCGTGGGAGGGAGAGAGGGAGATAATGAGCGGATGATTTTGATGCTTTTACTGAAGTCTTGGTGCTTTTACCTCTAATAATGCTTATCATGCTTAGACATTACCATAGATGCAAACAATCACATATGCTGTTCCTTTTAGCACTAGTGTTCATTAGTTTGCAATCATAAATTGGCTAGTGTCAATGGTAAACTCCTTCTCAACAGTGCTAGTCTGTAGTTAACACTGCATGTATTTTTATGACAAATTAATGTTACTAATGCACCATGCATGCACCATATCACAAATTGTTCTCCAAAATTTCTGGTGTGCACCTAAAAGTTTCTTGTGTGCACTTAAAACATTAGCTAGACAGTACTGCTTTTTAAATCTTTGAATCAATGCAGCTTTATATCTTTGAATGTGATTCAATAAAAACAATCGAGTGCCGAGGAGCTAGCCAAGAGACTTGAGCAATATCATAGCAGAGACATTTGAAAAGATGAACTTTGTTGGTTGGACCTCTTTGTAATTGACTGATCAGAGTTAC
This sequence comes from Limnothrissa miodon, assembly GCA_017657215.1. NCBI lineage: Eukaryota > Metazoa > Chordata > Actinopteri > Clupeiformes > Clupeidae > Limnothrissa > Limnothrissa miodon. Next base: position 176,696 of record JAGFZM010000220.1, read on the forward strand.
TTGTAATCATTACAGCACTGATCAAGACATTCATTTATCATTATTGCTCCTCCAGTAAATCCCTTGTCAGTTTGGAACTGTTGCAAGCAGCCTGTTCTCTCAGTGTAACTGGCAAAAGCAACAATAACAAAGGAAGCTGTTTGTCTTTAAGCTCAGTGTTTGTGTTTGCTTACTTACTCAACGGTAGAGAGAGAGAGAGAGAGAGAGAGAAATAGGGAGAGGTAAAAAAAAAAAAAAGTCCTCATGATTAGTTTTGCTCAGTTAGTTTGCAGGAGGACCTAGCAGAGGATTTACAGGCACTAAACATCTGTTCTTTACAGGCAGAATTGTTTAGGCTTCCAGACTTTCTGTATGTGTGTGTGTGTGTGTGTCTGTAGATGTGGATAATTGACTTGTTCCTTTTTTGCAGTGATAACCATCTTCAAGGGGAAGGTGGAGGAGACTGAGTTGCCTGTAGAACAGGTGGACATCATCATCTCAGAGTGGATGGGCTACTGCCTCTTTTATGAGTCTATGCTCAACACTGTCATCTATGCCAGGGACAAGTGGCTGGTCAGTGGCTTTGTGTATGTGTGTGTGTGTGTGTGTGTGTGTGTGTGTGTGTGTGTGTGTGAAAATGAAATTGCGCCAAAGCATAGAGCTTTAGCATAGAGCACTCTTAAAGTTGTATATGTTTTGCAGCCTACTTTACCAAACAACTCTGTGTCCTCATTTGACCTGTTTTATATGCTGTGCACTCTCAAAAGGCAGTGAGTGGGCTTTATCTCATATACAACAACAAAATGATATTGTTCATCTCTCTCTCTCTCTCTCTCTCTCTCTCTCTCTCTCTCTCTCTCTATCTATCTATCTACTTATCTATTTATCTCTCTCTCTTCTCTCCTTCAGAAACCTGGTGGTTTGATGTTTCCAGATAGAGCAGCCCTGTATGTTGTGGCTATTGAAGATCGTCAGTACAAAGACTTCAAAATCCACTGTAAGTGTTTGTGGGTATGTGGTGTTTCACAGCCACACTTTCTCAGCTCTGAGATGTAATGTCTCTGCTATAAATCTATGTGTGATACTGTCAGTGTTGGGATACTTTTTCAAGGTTACTTTTCAGAAACATCTCTTATTATAAAATACTATTATGTGCTATGATGTATTTTGTAACATATTCTGTACAAAATATTCTCTTGAATAATGTGAATAATGTAATCCGAATACTTTGGATTATTTTTGGCCAAAGGGCTGCTGCTGGTTATTTGGTGGAGGGTATTTTATAAATGCTTATTATTGCAAGAGTTCTAAGTGAAAGAAAAATGTTGATTTTAAAGCAACTGCAGTAGAAGTCCTTGAATATTTTAAATATTTGAAATATTGAATATTTGAAAATTGTACCTTAAAGGAATATGTATCCCTTCTCTCCAGGCCCTTTACTAATCTAATCTGTCAATTTGAAAAATTGTAGAGTTGATTATCATCTACTTTAAAGGGATTATAGAATGCAAAACCACATTTACCTCATTATTGTTGAATTTAGGTAGCTTAAGGTATCCAATGGACCATACCAAAACTTCAACACTGTCTCTTGCATCCTTCTTCATGTAAATTTCAAACTAGAGATCACCAGGTGAAACAGGCCAATCTGAAAAGAGGCCTGATTTTACGTAACATCGGTTGGATACACCTCCTACATTTGCATGGTCCAGTTAAAGATTGCTTTGAACCAGCTCTGGTCTAACCCTCTGTTGCTGGGTTGAATTTGCCAGGGGGTCGGGAAATACGAATCATTTTGTTCTAACTCTTTTAAATGACCCCTTATGAGACGCTCTAGCAGTGTTCCTGGGTGCACAAATTTGCATACGCTATTATTGAGTTTCAAAGAACAATTTCTGCTGGTCAAAAAATGTGTTCTTATTCTGAATATGGTACATATTGCTGTAAATGTATTCCATTACTCTAGATACTGTACATAACTCACTAAACACTGTACTAAACTGTACTAAACACACACATACACACACACACACACACACACACACACACACACACACACACACACAAAATTGAGTTCTGAAGAGTGCCAGTTTAAAAATTCTTTCGCAGGCTTATTGCCTGTGGCAATGAAAGATTGATGCAGTGAACCACTAAGACTCACATTTTCTGACACATACAAACACACACATGCACAAACACTAACCCCAACCACACCAACTTCAGAGCCCAGTGCACAGAGTCAAGCCAAATTTCAGAGCCAAGTTCTAAGACACTTGTTCCTATGACCTTGAAAAACATTCAGAAAAATAGTTAAATGGAGAGATATAAATAAAAAGATAGATAGACAGACACACACACAGAGAGAGAGATAAACATGTACATAGACAGACAGACTGACTGACTGCCAGAGAGTAACATGTAAACATGTAGATAGTTAGACATAGATAGATAAATAGATAGATAGACAGACAGACAGACAGACAGATAGATAGATAGATAGATAGATAGATAGATAGATAGATAGATAGATA
>JAGFZM010000220.1:179215-208397 GCA_017657215.1 Limnothrissa miodon
ATAGATAGATAGATAGATAGATAGATAGATAGATAGATAGATAGATATGGTGGTTGGTAGGAGATACTTGTAAAGACAACAACTATGCAGGAAAGGAGCTGTACAATAGCCCTGAAAGCTGAGTGGTATTTCCAGTAGGCATTCCCCCTCATGTCTGTTAGACAGAAAGGTAAAGCTGGAAACGTAATTCCGATTTCTCTGTATGTCCAGTATATGTAGAGAATTGACAATAAAAGAGACTTAACATTACACATTCCAACCGAAAAGTTTCTTATAAATTGACAGCGGAATGCACAGAAGTGCAAACCAATGGCTGTATGCGAGTGCCAAAAGTCTACTTGAGCACATCTCTTCAGTGCTGCATTGATCAGTGAGTGTGCACCTTGCAGGCTATCCTCGGAGTGGAGCCTGGTGGCCTCCCCCTCTCTCTCTGCAGTGCTCCGTGGCCATGTGCAGGCGGGGTGATAATGCCCCTGAGCAGTGCTTATCTCCAGTGGCCTTCCTGCCTCTCATTAGAGCTCCACTGGTGCTTGTGGTCCACACTCCAGTATAACACACCACTGCTCACACAGCCCACGCACACTCACACACATACACACACACACACACACACACACACACACACAGACAAACACACACTCATACGCACACACACACTCATACACACACACTCATACGCACACACACACACTCACACATACATACACACACCGCATAGCTGCTGCTTACCTGGGCTGAGATGTGAAGTGGCATTAAATTAATTATTCAAAGGCATGGCCAAGATGATCCAGAATCTCCTGACAGCAGCAATCTGACTCTGGTGTCTGATGCTCCTAATTCTCTGGCAGGGTCCAGCCCAGATAGGGCCAGCCATCCTCTGCAGAGGGGCAAAAATAACCCCCCCAAATGGTAGTGGGGCCGCAGGTCCCTCCATCCACTTGTTGCACTGTACATTGGTTTAGTCAGAGTTGCCCTTCACAATGGAAGGAAGTGTTCAGACAGTTTTACAATCTTAATGCTTTGATTGCATATTTTTTGGCTTTTTTTTTTTTTACACATAAACGTAAGTGAAGATTTATTAAAATGCTGGAATATGTGTTTCTGTGTAAACAAACAATTCCTGGAGGCTGCAGTTCCTGCCACAACTAATAAAAGAAACCGAAAAAAGATTAGCCACAACTTATTACAGGAGAGAGACACAGCTATCTCAAAGGGTATTAAATGACATAGGAGAAGAAAGCAGCATTTGACTGGGCACAGCATGTCTTTAAGATTCTGGGTGTGCTCCTGTGGTGTTGGAGCTGTTTAAAGTGTTGAAAAGTTAAAACATTTTATGTCCCTCTTTTGTGCTGTGATATTTATGACTCGGGGTATTGTTGGTGACACGCTGACTGGCAAAACCAAACCAAGCACTGTAGACCGTGACAGACAAACTCAGAGCTGAGAACGCAAATAGAATGTTGAACAGAGAAATACATAACAGCAGCAACTAAAAGCTATGATGTCCATGAGTAGAAACGGATGTCTTTTTACCACCTGGATTGAAATTGACACTGGGTCTCGTGTCTGTAGTTCCTGTAGAACATATTATAAATAGTTTAATAACCTGTTAATTGAATATTTGCATGAAATGAAAAATGATGTGAAGGGATCCAGAGGCTGCTTTTCAAAAATCTTGGCAGAAACCTGTATGACAAAACATATTCTCCCAAACGACTGACGAATCTGAAAGTGGATTTCCCTAAACTGAAACATGAAGAATTAGATTGACATGAAATCTTCATGGGACTGTTCTGTCGAAAACAAAAATCACTCCCTGTGCTTGTAACCTAGCAGGTTTATGTATTATGTGAAGTGATTAAATAGTGGCTGAACCTTGAGCCTAGAGTTCTTGGAGTGCATCAGCCAGTCATGAAGTCGATTCATGGCAGCTTTTCAGGGTTGAGGGTTTAGGGTTCAGGGTTGAGGAGTATTAAAATTCCAATTCCAGGGTCTGTGTTTCATCTGTACAAGGCTTTTGGAATTCTCTGTACTGCTGTTTGGGGTCTGATTTCGAGGATGTGTTGTGTTCATCAGTGGTGTGTTTCGAGTGAGGCTGGGTACCTGTAACACCTGCGTGTTTCCTACAGGGTGGGAGAATGTGTACGGCTTTGACATGACCTGCATCAGGAATGTGGCCATAAAGGAACCTCTGGTGGACATCGTGGATCCCAAGCAAGTGGTCACCAATTGCTGCCTTATCAAGGTAGCTGCCGTGTGTGCATGTGTGTGCAGCTTTGCATTTGTGTGTTTTGTATGTTTGTGAAAATGTTCTTGAATAACTGTACAGATTAGTTGTGCGTGTGCATGTTTGTTGTGTGTGTGTGTGTGTGTTTGTGTGTGTGTGTGTGTGTTGTTCTAGTTGCAACATAAAGGCAAACACACAGAATAATTATTTTATTGCAAATACAGGCTTGTCCTGGTTGGGGGGTGGGAGGGTACTGAAAATGTGTGTGAGCTGGTCGTGTGTAAAGTTCAGTGTGTAAAAGCCAGAAATGGTGGATGGCAGAGAACGAAAAGGAGGCCACCCTTTAAACCTATTTTACCTACCACCAGGTGAAACACCTAATGAGGCCTAACCATGAGGCCACGCCATGCCACGGCTTTGCAGAGGTGCAGAGAAAAGCAACAGTGTTTGTGTGTGTTTGCATGTGTGTGTATGTCAATGTGACTGCACGTGAGGGTGTCAGTGCATGTGTGTGTGTGTGTGTGTGAGAGAGAGAGAGATTACTTCTATGTTTTCCGTGTGTCTGTACTGTACGTGCTTCCGATCTCAAATCCCCCAGTTAATGTGTGGCAGGTTGTGTAATGGCCTGGGAGCAAATGGGAGTTTGTTTAGTAATGGAGCGCAGGCTGGCGTGATGATGACTTTATGACCATTAGTCATCCACTGCCTTTGCCTTCCCGAAGCCCCGGCACTCACAGGCACTTAGACACAGCTCATCCCCCACACCATCACACTGGATACACTGGATACAGGCCCACAATCACTGCAGGAGGAACACACAGCTGCTCACCTGCAACACACACACACAGGTAGATGTGCATATGCATGCATACACAAATAAACACGTGCGTGCACACACACATACACACGCACACACACACACACACAAACAGGGATATACTACACATAGTGTACATGTTCATACAAACACACATAGGCAGAGACACATAGACACTTGTGCATGCCTGCACACACTCTTACACACACACACACACCAATGTGTGCTGTCTGACATCCACAATGGTAGCAATGGTAGGCAGCGCCACACAATTGAGATACTTGCCGGTGCGTGTCCACATTAGCATTCCTATTAGCATTAATAGTTTGTCACGCTGCTGTCACATTCGGTTTGTCCTTTGCTCGTCTGTGCTGGCGTCCGTGCCCCCTCCTGTGCCTGGCGTGCGAGGTGGCATATTCAGACTCTGGGTGGCAGCGCTGCCTCCGCTGCCCTTCCTAGCGAGAGAACATCAGATTTTATTGCTTCCCCAACCCCCCAACCATTCCCCCCTTCAGACACTCCCACACACACACACACACACACGGATTTGCACACTGTTGGGAGCATCAGTCATCACTGCATGCAAATGTGTTGTTTTATCAGTAGTAGCTAAGTGCAGGAGGACAATTAGTAGTAGCCAGGTGCAGTGGGGACAAAGAGGGACAAATGTGGCTGCTGTAACTTCTTTGATCATCTGAGAGTCACAGAACAGAGCAAACACACAGCTCACAAAGAGCAAACATGAATGAAGCTGACTAGATGCACTGGTTTATCAGTTGCGTGTGTAGAATGGGTCTATTGGAAGCAGGCGAAGAAAGAAGATGGATGATTTATAAGAGAAGGAAGTAAACAAATAATAAATGGACACTAAATACATGTCTGTGGGGTTCCACCGAGCATTCAGAAAGAGACAGTGTGTGTGTGTGTGCGTGTCTTTGTGTGTGTGTCTGTGTGTGTGCGTGTGAGTGTGCGCACGCAGACGGAAAGAGACAGTGACAAGGCTGCAGGAAGAAAGCAAAGCCAGAGAGAGAGAGAGAGAGAGAGAGAAAAACAGAGACAGAGAAAGAAGATGACTTTGAACAGTGGCGATGTCTGCTTGTTGTTTGGTGGCTGATAACTGATAGGGCTGTTTTCTTTCAAGGGGGTTTAGGACACGCAGCAGGCCTTGCCCAGTGACTTGACAGCCTACTCCCCACCTCCCCACCCCACCTCCCCTAACCACCTCCCCACCCTACCTCCATTGGTATACCACTTGTCAGTCAACAGGCTTAACATCTGGCAGGGCTCCCTGTCTGCCCTTAAGGGGGAAAACTTTCAAGGACTCTCTGGACCCCAGAGAACAGAGACTTTCACACCTTACAGGACACTTGGAAATGTCTCTCTCATGCTGTCTTTCTGTCTGTCTTGCTCTCACACTTTTACCTTGTATTTCTTGTTTTATCTCCATTTGTCTTTGTACTCGAGGTGAATGTGTGTGTTTTTGTGTGTGTGTGTGTGTGTAGCTGAGAGCAGTGTGTCTCACACCTGGTCAGACTGAGACTCCAGCAGTTGTTGAGGGAGGAGGTGTCAGGCTTCATCATAAAGGCATATTTGAGGCAGGGGAGGTGTTCAGATCCACCTCAGGGCCAGACCTGTCCCACTCCACAACTGTGTGTGTGTGTGTGTGTGTGTGTGTGTGTGTGTGTGTGTCTGTGTGCGTGTGTGTATGTGTGTGTGAGAGAGAGAGAGTGTGTGTGTGTGTGTGTGTGTGTGTGGGTTGAAGACCACCAGAGGAGAGGCCAAGCTGTTGAGCATCACCTGGAAGCCCAGGGAAGAGGGTCTATAGGGGGCTGAGAGACTGTGCTGTAAAAATCATTCTGATTTGGCTGCCAGTGGCAGTCTCAGTTGAACTCAGGAAGAATGGAATCTGAGGCCAGATGATGAATAATAATCTCAAAGGTGTATGAGTGCTCTCTCTCTCTCTCTCTCTCTCTCTCTGTCTCTCTCTCCCTCTCTATTTTGCACTCTTCCTCTATTTTGCACTCTCACTCTTACACGCAAGTCACACAAACACACACACACACACACAGACACACACACACACACACACACACACACACACACACACATGCCATACTTGCCATTGCTGTACTATGGTCATGCCGCTTCTCTGTCTGTCACTGTGCAAATAACTTGCAATGCAAATCTCTCTGCTTTATCGCACATCCATTGTGCTGCAGTCACATGACTCACGGCCATGCTGTCCTCTTCCCTGAGGTGCGTCTGTTTGTATCCCACAGGAATTGGACATCTACACAGTGAAGCCAGAGGACCTGTCCTTCACCTCCGCCTTTTGCCTGCAGGTCCAGAGGAACGACTACATCCACGCGCTCGTCACCTACTTCACCATCGAGTTCACCAAGTGTCACAAGAAGACGGGTTTCTCCACAGGTACGTAGTGCATGGGGCTCACCAGAACCCCATTTGAATGTGTTTTGAATTAGCCGGCCTCTTGCATGTGGAACAGGTTTGTGTATCAGATGAGATGAGTCCCACAGAGGCAGAGTGCATGGGTCTGTTGATGCACTGCCGACCTCTAGTGGTAATGGCTCGTAATTACACACCAGCTGTTTAGCATTGTCATTATCCGTTGTCATATATTTTGATGTCTCATAGCGCTCAAGTGCATGAAAAAGAGTAGGGGAAGAGTAGGGGAAACACTGCTTCTTCTTTAGATGAATTTGCTCAAAGTTATTCTCAAAGTTTTCTCAGTTTGTTTCCTTCAGTGCGTCCTCTTCGTGAAATCTCAGACACACATGGTCTTGCACGTCTCAGACAGACGCACGTTAGCAAAAAGTGTGAGAAATTCATGGCTTAGCATATTGGGTCCCCAGATGGAGTGGGATGAGACAGTCGGGCAGGCTAAATAATGCCTGATCAGATGGCACAGTCAGCTCCCCAGTGGCCCCACATAAGAGATGTGAGGAGAGATGATGAACACCACCCAGCACTGCTCGGCCTCCCCTAGTGGATGGGCGATGGGCTTATCACCAGCAAACCTATGGAGGCCATTTCATTTCCCGGAGCAGAGGCTAGCTCAGGGCTTAGGGCTTATGGGCAGAGCACCCCTGCAGTAGGTGCCTATTACAATCCCACCAGGGTGGCCATCACAAAGCCAGCTGGGCTCCAGGCCATTACAGATCAGGTGAGTAGTTCATCTGATTAGTGTGGAGATGCAAAGAGCTGCTTCTCCGCATCACAACCTAGAGCAGCAGTCAACAAATCAAATCAAATCTGTGTGTGTGTGTGTGTGCGTGCGTGCATGGTCTCTCTCTCTCTCTCGCTCTCGCTCTCTCTCTCTCTCTCTCTTTCTCTCTCACACACACACACACACACTTACTTATGCACAGTACAACAAATGTTCTACTTAGACACCAAGGAATGTATGCTATTATTGTATTCTGCTAAAAACATTTCTTCTGGTAATACAGTTCATCAGATATTGAACGCAAAAATGTGTGTCTGTGTGTCCTTCCATAGCACCTGATTCTCCGTACACACACTGGAAACAGACAGTGTTTTACCTGGAAGAGTATCTCACGGTGAAGAGAGGAGAGGAGATCACTGGCACCATTGCCATGAAACCCAATGACAAAAATGTGGTAAGTGTAGGTCAGCTAATTCCTCGGTCAACACACTGTTTTATCTCCAACTCAATAGAAGTAGCAGTATGTGTTTAATAACTATATACTAAAAGGTTTCTCTCTTCTAGAAGGTTCTGAACTCCCTAATGCTATAGCTATAGAGTATACTACAAACATTTGGCTCTTTTTCAAGGCATTACTGGTAATGGTGTTTGTCTTTCTGCAATGCCATGCTGTTTTTCATTACCTGTAATGGATCTGATGTGTTAATGTAAGTAGGACAATCCATCAGTGCAGTGCAATCCAAGAGAGTTTAGATCATGGCCAATTATTTGCAGATCAAGATCAAGCTCTCTCAACATAGGCTTCTGGGCAACGGCATACTTTTCTTTCTAATCTCATTACTATCCTGGCCATATCATTATGAAAGATGACCAACAATGCCTCTGACTATGTTAAATGATGGTACTCACACAGTGATTACTAATAATCCTGATACATCTAAAAATAGGGAGGGGTATTTTAAATTACTACATACATTTTGGACAGCCTGGCTGTATTCTCTTTCCACTGCCAACTGTTGATGAATTGTCGTTTCTCTGTTTTGGACCAATTGACAGGACACAGATGGTCATGTCCAACAGTATTAACAGGAGACTGCCTGAAGACACTAATGTAGCATTAGGAGGAGAGGTGCTGAAACGGATGTGTAAGGAGGTGAATAGTACATCAGGTTTTAAGTGAAAAGTAATTTACAAGAAAAGTCCATTACAAAAGAATCAAAATACATTCATGTATCAGTAAAGTGTTTCAACTTTACTTTATAAGTATTGTACTGTGAAAAAGCAGAAGCTAAGGATGTATAAGTTAAGTTAAGTCTAAGGTTATTAACCCTTGTCAATTTCTCTACATATACTGGACATACAGAGGAATCGAAATTACGTTTCTAGCTATCCCACAGTGATGCGCACAGTCCGGAGAGCCAGTGGCCGCTGCGTCTCCACGTGCCGCCTGCTATGGCATTCACCCAATCACACACCCATTCACACACACAGTCACACACCAGTGGAGGGGATTACCATACAAGGCTCCAGCCTGCCACCAGGAGCAATTTGGGGATTCAGTGTCTTGCTCAAGGACACTTTGATGGGGTCAGGTAGAGTGGGGCTCGAACCTGCAACCTTGCGGTCACCACCTACCACCTGCGCCCCCACCCCCCCCAACTTAAGTTTAAGTCAGGGTTATGAAAATAGCAGCAGATTTGTGCAATTTGCATAGTTCAGAGGCAGTAATTTCTCTGGGTCAGAGAGCCAAGAGAGTGTTTTATTGAGGAGGGCGGATCCCTGCTGTAGCTTGCTGGTGGCCTGGTGGGTGGTGCAACAGGGGAAAGGGGAACTGATTGTGTGCAGCACAGTACAATTGTTAGGAGGAAGAACTCTGTCTGTGAAGATTCTTATCTATCTAGGTCACGAGAGTCAAAAGTGCTAAGTTGTATGCAACTGGACAGCAGAACTATTTTGAAGCCCTCTTGTGAAGTGGTTGCTTAGTTTCTCTTATATACAGATCTGGGCACTCATCACAGCACTGCAAAGAATAAAATGCATTGAACCACGTAGTGTCTTGTAGTTTTGTCCTTGGGGTGATCCAGTCTCCCGGGTGATTTCTCTTGTTTCTTTTTTTTGTGTAGGTTAAAGTTTTGATCCTTTTTTCTGTCTCTTTTCCTGTCTTGATGAATGCTCTGTTGGTGTAGCCACATGTTCTTAGTGCCTGGATGATGTGTGCATGTTTTGCTTCTGTTTTGGGTGGGGAATTGTCTGCCTGGTGTTGTAAGGTCCTGTAGATGCCCAGATTGTCTAACAAAGTGTTTGTCTGTGTGTGCAGTTTTCTGTAGGCCTAAATCTTTCTAAAAAAATTCCCATCCTAGGAGTGCTCCCTGGTGACATGGATGTAGCTGCTCACTGAGTTGAGGTCTTTAGTGAAGTCCTCTACTTCTTTTGATCTTGCATCAAGTGTCATCTAATACCTAAATCAATGACTGGGTCCTCGTGATGAGGTCCTCATGATGAACACTAAGCTCTCCATCTCCTCTATGGAAAGGTTAGCCATAAAGGATGACATTTGAGAACCCATGGCACACCCATGCTTCTGTCTGTTGAAGTCACCAGTGTTCTTGTAGGTTGTGGTGATCAAAGTTCCAAATCTAGTACAAATCTGGTCTGAGGTGAAGTTGGTTCCAGTCTGTCCATCCTAGTTGTAATTACTAACATACCCCACTGCTTGTGCTGTAAAGAACCAGGTAAATAAAGATGTCCAGTGGGGTCTATAGTATTCTGGATGCGATGGGGGTGTTTCCAACCAAAAAATGCAGTCCATTTGTATACAAGTTAGCACTTTTGAGAAGTTAGAACTGTTGGAACAGGATGTACTCTCAGAAGAGATGGGGCTTCAAGGGATTGTTCTCTCAAGAGTAGTGTCTTAGAAAGAGCAACACAAACCCAGTGTTGAGTGGCTTTGATGAGTTTGCTCTCGAGGCATCAGCACATAACCAGACTCTCTTCATCGATAGAATCACTATGCATCATGTTCACTTTCTAAGCTATGGGAATTGTGTGGAATATTACATTCACCATTGATCCCCTTTCCACCCTCCCTTTGTTTATTCTCCTTCTGCAGCGGGATCTAGACTTCTCCTTTGAACTGGATTTTAAGGGCCAGCTGAGTGAGGCTGCAATAGCTCATGACTACAAGATGCGCTAAGCAGGCCTGAGCAGCAGGGGGCAGCAGAGCACAGCCCAGCCAGTCTTCCCCAGGGCCGAAGGCCACCACCCTGGGCTCAGCCATCCCAGAAGAAGACAACAAGATGGGACTCAAGATGAGGCCAGTGAGGGATGTTGACAAGCACCATAGTGATGGGACAGGACTGATTTGAATATTCAAAGCCTGCACTCCACTGCTTCAGCCTGCTACACACACACACACACACTAACACACTCCTGTGTGGGACACCTTGAATGTAATGCTTCACTTGTTTCCAGATGTCACCGTCCTTAAGGTGTTTTGAGTTTTTCATAACAATCGGAAGGTGCTTGTTTTCAGCCTGAGAATGTTCTCTCAGAAACGACTAATGAATGGAGACAAATTGTCTTTGCCCTACATCCAGAAAAGATATACTGAAAAAACACCAAGATGCCATTGGCCATTTTCACCCTATCACACAGCGAGTTCTTTATTGTTACAATAAGTTCTAATCTGTGGCATGTTAGATTTCAGGTAATTTAAACAGACCTTACTCAAAGCATCTCTGACTTCAATCAGATGGATTCACTTGGTGAACTTTTCCAAGTGGATTGTTTTGAAAAGGTCCCATTTATAGTCATCGTTCATTGTTACTAATTTAGGCTCTAAGCTACAGCTGTCAGACCACCAAAAGTATAATAATCTAAAAAAAAGGATCATTGTGTTTCAACAAGTGTAACTGGTGAGTGTTAACTTAGTGGTGTGTAGTTAAGTATTTGCTTTGGGATAAGAAGCTGGCAAAATCGATGAAAGGTCAAAAGTGCTTAATGCTTCCCTATGATGTCATAGTTTTTGGTGATATCTGCATGGATTTCTATGTAAATGTCAAATCTATGTGACCTCAAGAATGTGTGTGTGTGTGTGTGTATGTGCGTGTGTGTGTGTGCGCTTACATGCGTACACGAATGTGAGTGTGTGTATATTGCCCATGTTGTGTAGTAGTGCTCCATAGTATGTGTTCCGTAAATTGCTTAGAGAGTCTCGGATAGTGTGAATGAGTGTAAGTTTTTGTCCCGTACATGTCTATGTTTGCCTGTGTTTGTGTGTGTGTGTGTGTGTGTGTGCACACGTATGTGGCTTAAAAACGGCAATCGTCTGAGAGACAGTAGTCTTTAGGTAGTTTAAGACTCACTTCTGCTCATCAGAAGTGTCTGTTGGTGTCTGTTTTGATAGGTTTGTGTTTATGGGCTGAGCTGACCTGCTGCGTCGTTTAGAGCAATGGATAATATAATAATCTCTGCAGTGTTGAGAGCCAGTGGTGCAGAGTGCATGGTTGTGTAGTGCATTCCAGTAGGTCCAGTACGTCTCTTTCTCCTCCTCTCCAACACGGGGCTTCTTCAGACCTTCCAGATTGTGCCTTTTATTCTATTAGCCAATACCTTATCCATAAAAGCTTGCACAAAAGATAGAGCTCAGTTTCACAGGATTGCAGCCCCCATCATTTCTCTCAACTATGGTAAAATTTAAGACCCATCAGGCGTGGATGCTTTGTTGAAAATGGTTTCTAAAATTGTAATGTATATTTTGGATGGAGGTGAATTGGTTTTCACATAGTGTGAAAGTAAAGATCTATACTGACTGTTGAGACTGGAATGGATCTGGGTCTCTTAAGGCATGGGACTCCTTAGGAACAGACCAGTTCACCCCTAGATCCACCTCCAGATAAAGCTGCGGCAAGCGAGTCGCAGCTACAACAAAGGCTGAAGGCTGTGCATGGTGCAGTTGTATGCTGTTTTGATGATTCTGTGACATTCTGATCTGGGATCAGTTTCAGCAGAAGGTTTGTTGTTATGCAATGTCAGTAAATACTGGCTTGAGATCAGCTGCAGAGGTGTGAACAGGTGGTAAATAAAGCAATATGAGTGTTTGAAACACTCTCGTCTGTGCCATCATCCGCACTTGGCTTGCTGGCTTGCATTCTCCCACCTGTGACTCGGTGTCCGCAATTGGCTCGCTAGCGCTCCCACGCCACCCGCCTCTCCTGTCCTCACCTCTGTGCCCTTAATGCAGTCATCGCCAAGGTGATGGCTGGAGAGGTGCTCTCCAGCCTCAGGATATGTGTCGCTTCATGAATACTACACACACACACACACACACAATGTACACAATACATACATACTCCTTACCAAAAAGCATTGCATTTACTGGCACAGCAGACACAAGTTTTGTTGGAATAGGCACAGTCTGGGCCGTCCTATAGTGCTGCGGTTTGTCTTTTGTTTTAGTGAAAAATTTTATGTTGTTAAGAATATCGTTATATATGCTGTCACGGTTGAGGTCACTTGCCAATATCAGGTTGTTTTGTCATAGACTGACTTTTTGCCTTTTTACATCAAAAAAGTGTTTAATTTATGAACGTAAGGTTTAGTTGAAGAGCATGCCAAATAAATGTTCAGTATGACTGCTTTTAGAATTTGTTGGAGTAACATAACGTTTTCCAGAGATTGTAAATCTTATTTCTTTTCTTCAATTTTTTTGGGGTGCGTAGGCTTTTAAAGATTGTTGAAACCAATAAGAGATGAGAATGTGTGGCCAAAATGAATATCAAGCATTAAACTCTGGAAGGCACTAGTGACATACAGTTTTGTTTATTCACACTTTGTCCACTAGGGTGCGCAAAAAAACTATTTTACTATTTTATTATCCATGCTGCCAGTCCACCTGCATTTTCATTCCAGTGAGACATACAAAAGTTCAATCCATGATAATCTACCGCAGCAGCACAGAATGGAGGGAAATTATCACATGAACAAATGCTAATTACAATTAAATTAAATGTACAAACCTATACATAGGGATGCATCAATTAAACAAAACTAGTAAATGATTAAATCTTCAGGAGGGAAGATGATTCACATACTCAAGACCAAAACTGTTTTTTAAAGAATTCTATGAAGAAGTGAGGCCATACAGTAGGAAACTAGGACTTGCGAGTGCATGTTGTTCTCAAATGTTTGTCTCGAGGAATGTCACACTCCAGGAACTTAAGTGTATAAAGTCCCTGCTGTAGTATCATGCTTCAAAGGTCTGTGAACACCAAGGATGGCCTACTGCCAGATTAATAGGACTGTGCTTATCAAATGTCTTATCAAATGCCTCTGTAAAGCGTCAGCGATGCCATTCAACCCCTAAAACATCAACATCCTCTTTTGCATATAACTCCTGGGAACATTGAGCATTTCCGTTCTTTTTCTAGAGCTTCAATAATCGCAGATAAATAACAGATGAATAAATCTTTATTTATTTTCCATAATAAACAATACAACATTACTTATTTACATTACATTTCCCACAACTACATTCACAGCACACAGAGTGAACTTCTTTCATTAACATAAAATAAGAGATTTCTTTTGGTCAAAGTGCAAATGCCCAGTGTTCAGTACTCACTGTAAAGACGAATTAGCACACGCTATGAACCAGATCCTATACACCACTTACACATTAATCAATAGAGAACGCTTTGACTAAGTTATAATACACTGAGTATGACAACCTTTTTGTCTTTACAGTACATGTTAAACCTACTCTCAGACAAGGTCGTGACAACAAGACTGGTTATGTGATTCAGATTAGAGGTGAGTCTCCAGACTCTGAATGCAGGTTGCCAACTTCGGTCACTATTGCAGTCACTTTTTGTCACCAAATGGCATAACAGGCAAGATCGCGACGGAAGTTGGCGGCAACACTACTCGCATCAGTTCCCAGATCCGCAGCAGTCTGTGCAGGTACAGTAGTACAAGGAGCATGTCAGAATACATCATGAGACTCGGGGAATGCAGGGAGTGGCACACTGCGACAGCTTCAAAAACAATCCAAATTAATAGAAAGCCAGGCGTGGCAGTCTAGGAATTTCCCACAAGGACTAAGTAAGACCTAATAAGACTTGTGGAAGCCATGAGTCTGGGAGGTCCTGTATCATTCAAAAACTCATGTGAAACTTCCCATCTAGCTTTGTGGACCAGCCTATACAATGGGACCTCTTACACTGACTTTGTCATGCCGCCCTTGTACTGTCTGGCCATGATGACTTTGGTAAATAAAATCTCACCGAAGAGCACATCTAATACTGTGATACTTTGGTGCTTGTGTGTTTAGTAAAAGTGTTCAACGGCGGTGTTTTTCCCCTGACACACTGGGAGACTATTGTGCCTGCATGACCACACTGTGCATTAAAAGCCAACAACAATAGACACACTCAAATAAACACAGCACAGCTGATTGTCTTGAAGAGTCATGACACAGATGCATATTCCCTTTCTGTGTCTCCCCGGTGCAATGTGCTCTAGCAAACATCATTAATTCCAGATTACGCACCAATTACACGCACAAGTCAAATTATTAGAGGAGCGGCTCAGCCATAAAATGCAATTAGGATAGAAAATAAGCCCAGAGTGGATCAATCGCACCAGTAGAGATGAGGTGTTGAATGTCACATGTGTGCCTTTTGTGTGTGTGTGTGTGTGTGTGTGTCTGCTTCTGCATCAGGGTAGTGGAGGATATGCTGACTGCTTACAAGTGGTGTAAACATTTCTTTCACAAATTTTTAAAAATATACATTTTTACACTATAAAAACATACAAAATACTAGAACAATACTTAACATATATATATTTTACCCTAACAAATAATTTAAGAGAGTGATAATGAGCTGTAATCAATTTTGTTTTTTTTGACTGCTTATTTAACAAGCTTGCCTCTGTGTTCCAACTCCTACTTAAAAAAAAACTATAACTCTGTTCTCTGCTCCCATTAGTTATTTATCCTAGAACTACACCTATGCAGTGTCTGACACTTAACATTTAACAATTTCAATGATGGCCATGAGTATGCCCCAAACTTACAGTACAACACAAACATCAACTCCATGTGCACTCAGGACTCCAGTCTTAACCCAGACTGACCCTAGAACAGATTTGGTCACATCACAACATGAGCTCTGCCTCAAAGCCTGCCACCTCCTCTCTCCGTAGCTCACACTCCTGTACACAGAACTGCTAATACTGAACAGTGAACACACAGGGGGGCGTTCTAGTTTGCAGTGGCAGGTGGATGATGTGGCAGTGGTGCGAGTGTGCTTGGCCTCTGGCGCCGGGCTGTAGGTAGTTGACGGCTCTCAGCTAGCAGCAGGACTTCTTCTTTGAAGGGCTACCCAATAGTGTTACAGTCTTCTCCTTTTCACGATCCTCTTGCTCCTTCAGCAGTCTTGCAGAGGATAATGTACAAATCAGTCCATGAGTTTGTGATCAAGCAAATGGATTCTCAATGAGGTATTCAAAGCTTAATAAACTATTGGTGTTGGTCAGGGATTGTTCTAGAATGAAATGTACTAGGTTATCCTACCGCGCTAAGTGGACCATGGCCTCAGACACGTTGTGGCCAGAGAATGCACTGCACTCGTAGAAAATCAGCTGCAGCTCCTAGAACAGGAAGACACAAAGACCACGAGTAAGTGATGACTGTGATAACCAGCAATGACAAACCATCTTCTCGCTTTAATCATCTTCACACTTTCCAGGGATTTCCATTTCTCTTGGCTCGGTTTCTTCCCGTTTTGCGCATTCATGTAATCATGGCAATCATAGAATCATGGCAGTGGTGCATTTGTGTTCTATTTATGCTTATGACTACAAAATGTACAATAATAATACTAATCAGTCATGAAAATGAGGACACTTACAGTTTTACAGAGTCATTTTTCTGTCAGTTTTAAATAACAACAACAACAAAAAAACTTTCCAGACCTTAGCCAATGAGTCGCCCACATGGCCCTGGACCTCCCGCCGCCCCTCCAGGTCCGTTTTATTGGCCAAGAGCATGATCGGAATGTCCTCACCTGCCCCCTCCTGCGGAAGCAATAGAAAGATACAGAAACGTACAGATGCAAAGATGAGTTGAGGATGGTGCTCTTTCACAGGGAAACAAGTAAGAATGCATTTCCTTTGCAAGCATGTATAATTACCCTTGTACAGGTAAAGTACCATCACGATTAAAGTGACTTTTAAAGAAAGAGATAGAAATAATTAAACTTCAATTCCAAATTCCCAACTCCCCAGTAATGGTTCAGTAAATATACAACTTAGATTATGACATCACAAGAAATCCAACCTGCATAACGCGTAGTATTTACATTAGCAGTCAACTCATTCCACTCAACTCATGCATATTTAATCAGTAGAGCACACCTGCACACTGCCCAACCACTGCCGCACTGCAGTGAAGGACTGCTGGGCTGTGACATCATACATGACCACCACGCCATCAGCCTTGCGGAAAAACTGCTTGGTGATGCTGCGGTACCTGAGGACAGACAGGAGAGAGCCATCTAACCAGCAGCCAAAGCTATCCAAAAGAAAGCATGCGTCATTAAACGGTTAAATTGTTCATACTCATTGTATCCTTTTTTTTGCAAATAAAATCACAACACAACACAAAAGGCACAATCAAGCATGCACACCGGTGTAACACCACTGACACAGGTATTACGAAAGACAGGTGGCAAGTTAACTTCGGCGGCCACAACGTTTTAAAATGTTTCAGCTCATATTTATTCCCATGGATGACAAAAAACCTTCTGTCAACTAGACCTCGAGTTCTAGGTGTCTGTTTACCAATACTATAGCAACTTTGGCGATAGAATGGCGATTGGCTTGTAGGGATGAGTGTCTAAGCCATGGGAAACAATGTCTGGTTTCGATTTCAAGGCTTTCAAGGTTAAAGGCCCACTATGTAACATTTTTCATTTAATTAATCAGTTTCATACTGTTTAGGATGCTAAAATGAGTCATTACACGGCGAACGAATGGTGTAGAATGCGCCACCGTGGCCTATAGCGGTAGATACAGCACTTGCAATGTTCAGCAGCGTGGACCGCCTCCAATAGAATGCAGTGCAATACAATGCAATACAGGAAGCTTGTGAGAGAGAAAAACAGAATGTTGCTTAGCCCCTCTTTAAGACATTAAGAGTCCAGGCCCACCTCTCTTGGCCTGCAGTGTCCCACATCTGCAGCGCCACCTGGCTGTCATCCACGGTAATAGTCTTCACACTGTAGTCAATACCTATAGAGGACACACACACACACACACACAGTCATTCACAAGTCTGTCAGACATGCTATAAGACATTTTAAAACAGAAATAACTCTATAGCTATTATTCTACCTTTACTTTTCCGCACAATTTATACCTTCCCCCATTCACACAAACATATACCGGGAAGGGAGCTAGGAAAGGTAAAGCTCGCCATGAGATATTCTGGGACTGTAAATTCAAGGTCACTTGAGGAAAGTAAGTTATGAGAGGAACTCATTACACCTGGAAACTTAAGGAGACAAATCATCCGCTCTCTGAACCTGTCTCTGCACAAGAAGAAAAAACAATTCTAAAGTACGATTCCTACTCAGCATTCTCCCCTGCGCAGCAACGATCGAGTATCTACACCACAAACTAAAGGTTCGATAATGACTGGTGGTGACCTTTGCATAATTTCATTTGGACGGTACTCTTAAGAGAAAGAGCAGCTCAAGCCTGAGGAGATCACACGCGGTCATAGAGCACGGGCCGCTGGCTCGGTGAGCAAAGTGCTCGCGTCAGGCTGTGCTGCCACGTGCTGCCCGTCTCAACCCTGTCATAACAAAATCAATGTGCCGTTCATGTCTCTGTAGAATCCTCTGGAAAAAGGGGCCTCTGCTGGGTTGAGATGAAAGAGCTGGCCGGCACCATTGATTGACGGTGCACTTTTGACTGAGTGAGCACACATGCTGGGCAGCGTGGGTTCCGTCAGGCCCTTCACAGGCAGACGGACTTCAAAGGCTGACAGGGATGAGTCGGCCATCAGCCAGCCATTTACAGTGGGGTCAGTGGCAAAGGGAGGCCTCCGCTGTCTGAGTGGTGTAACAGGACCATAGTCAGCCAAGCACAACTACATGAACCAGACAGGTGCACAGCAGAATAGAATGGAATTGTTTTTGGGTACAGTTATTTTCAGAAGCTGTTTATTTATTTGTAATTATGTCTCATTCAGTTCACTGGTGTATATATATATATATATATATATATATATATACACACAATTCATTACCTATAATGTCGTGATAACAAATTTACACTGGCAAACTTTCACTGGCATTATACAGCCAGGTCTGTGTAACACCTACCCGAAGGCTTGTCAGCAAGACATATAAAATACCATATGAACCTTATCAAGACTAATAGGAGTGTCTGTAAACACCTAGGTGTATAATAATAATAATAATAATAATAATAATAATAATTTATGGTGTGTCCTGGAGCTTTCCTGTGGGGACACAGATGCATCATGGTGACAGTGTGCTCTGCCGAATGATCACACACCTACTGTGGCTGAGGTCCCGGTGTAGAAGCTGTCACTGCAAAAGCGGCGCAGCAGAGACGTCTTCCCCACACTGGAGTTTCCCACCAGCACTATCTTAAAGAGACGGTCTGGGGCAGAGCACGCCCCTTCAACCTGAGAGACAGACGGAAAGGATAATTTTTATATATATATATATATATTCTGTATATATATTCTGCAATATATTGCATATACAGTATCTATAGGTACTGAAGCATGTTTCATTGTTTTAGCACATGATGTAAACACGTTAATACTTTTTTTTTTTTATTTCCTATAATGTATTCTTTCTTTTGATGGAATTATTATTTATATGTTTAAATAATTTCACAATTCTGTGAATTGAATTTGAAATAATGAGAGTAAAAGAGAGAGAGAGAGAGAGAGAGAGAGAGAGAGAGATCATGTAAGCAGTACTGAAACAGCAACACTCCGCCCTTGCACATGTAAATCAAAACTCAGCTTGATAATCAATGTCAAAACCACTGAATAGTCTAATAGAGCCACTCACACAGATACACACACACACACACACACACACACAAACACACACACACACACACAGCCTCTTTCTTTCTTCTGCTCAAAGAAGGCTAGAGTGGAGCCGACCCACACAGAACTATCCAGTCATGAGAGGCTTTAAGAGTCCTAATGAAAGAAAATGAATATTGAGCTGCGTGCAGCCTTCAAAACACAGGGACTCCAGTGTGCCTGAATCACACAATAGACAAGACCTGGATGGAGACCTCCACGCTCAGAGACAAAGAGTTCCATTCATGCAGGATTTTATATAACGTTTTGGACGTTTACAGATACCAGGAACAATTGCTGACATTCTGCCATCTCATCTGAGCACTTAAATAAAAGCCAAATCCGTCCTTCATAATCAGCGGTGTTCCAGAAACAAGACAAACGCACCCGTGTTGGACACTGTCACCTCTGTGATATAACTATGATATCCCCCCGCCCAACCAGCGCTAGAGTGCCTTCTGAGCATGTCTGTGGAACAGCAGCACAAATTCAGGCCTGGCCATCTCTATTCAACTCTCTTAAAAAAAAAAAAACTCTCTTTGTCAGAGACACCTAACAGGCATCTGCTTAAGACCAAAACCAGGACATGCTACTCAAGCAGCTTTTCATGGCACAGCGTCCTTCTGAGTATTTTGAACAGGAACACATCTAGGAGATGAAGAACAACCAGCTGAACCTTTAATGCCTGTAGCTGACTGATTTCATTTTAGCACAGTCTCTTACAAGCATTCCCAAATGGGCCGAGCAGGAGCCCAAATGGCCACTTACGCTGCTTACGGTTTCCTTGCCGATGGGCTGGTGGCGAGGCGATGTGGGGGCGTCAGAGGGACGGCTCTCAGAGCTGGGGGTGCTGGAGCGGGGCTGGTAGATGTTACTCATTTGCAGGTCGATGCCTTCCTCTAAATCCTAGACAGGAGATGCAGGTGAGATTGAGATCCAATCAAAATTCCCTACATGAGAAAGGTGAGTGTGTGTGTGTGTGTGTGTGTGTGTGTCCTACCCCCTCTTCCTCGCTCCACTGCTGTAGCTGATGTCTGTGTTCCTCCTGCAGCAGGTCAGGCAGGTGGTCCTCTTCTATGGAGATGATGCGCTGCAGGTGCTTGTGGGGAAGAGGACTGACAGGAAGGCCCTCCAGCCCAGGGGGGGCACTGTGGCCGTTAAATCCCATCGTGCTCTTCCTCTTAAAATGAAGCGATGCTTCCTCTTCATTGGTGTCGCTGCAAGTCAAAACACAGAGAATCACATGCGTCAACACACCTTTTTCATACTGAACTTGAAAATGTTGTCATTCTCTCGACAACAGACCACTTCCTTCAGTTTTGACAAAGTGACTAGACAAACGACACAATCTAGCACAATTAATAAAGACAACAGTGTGAGGAATACCTTAACGGTAGTGGTGCATACACCACAATAATCACAATGTCAACTTTAAATGAGCAAAGACAAAATATCAAGTTCACCTAAGCTTCAAGGTGGGCATCTTGAAACAACAATAACGACAACAAACTAGAAAACAAATCATAGTCCCTTTTTCCTATTTGACTAAATCGATTTCCTCTAATTTCCCTGTCTGGTCTTAAGTAGAGCTTTATTGGATTGTGCAAAAATATATTACTCTGGCTAACCCTTCACAAAAAAGCCCTGTAGAACCTGATAATGTAATAATTTCCAATAATTTAATAACTCCCGATAATGTAATAAAAATCTCCTCATAAGTCCCTAAAACATGTAATAAAACCTGATATTGTAATAATTTCCCAATAATGTTATACCGTGCATTTTCCAATAATGTAAAAATCGCCATACTGGTAATGTAATAAAGTGTTACATTGATGGGGAGTTATTACATTATCAGGTTAGCCTCAATTTTGCAGAACCTGATAATGTAATAATTTCCCAATATTGTAATACATTTGGTCAGAACTGAAATGTTAGGACACCAGTTTATTTGTACCAATGGTGATGCTCTGTGAATAGAATTATACTCTTTTTGATCCTGTGTGGAAAATTTAGAACTAAAGTCTCAACTAAGAAAATTTATCATTTTAAGGGAAAAATATGTTGATTCAAAATTTCATGGTGTAAACAAATCCCCAAAAAAGTTGGGACAAGGCCATTTTCACCACTGTGTGGCATCTCCCCTTCTTCTTACAACACTCAACAGACATCTGGGCACCGAGGAGACCAGTTTCTCAAGTTTAGAAATAGGAATGCTCTCCCATTCTTGTCTACTACAGGACTCTAACTGTTCAATCGTCTTGGGCCTTCTTTGTCGCACCTTCCTCTTTATGATGCACCAAATGTTCTCTATAGGTGAAAGATCTGGACTGCAGACTGGCCACTTCAGTACCCAGATCCTTCTCCTACACTGTCATGAATGTTGTGATTGATGCAGAATGTGGTCTGGCATTATCTTGTTGAAAAATGCAGGGTCTTCCCTGAAAGAGATGATGTCTGGATGGGAGTATATGTTGTTCTAGAACCTGAATATATTTTTTCTGCATTGATGGTGCCTTTCCAGACATGCAAGCTGCCCATGCCACACACACTCATTCAACCCCATACCATCAGAGGTGCAGGCTTCTGAACTGAGCGTTGATAACAACTTGGGTTGTCCTTGTCCTCTTTGGTCCGGATGACATGGCGTCCCAGATTTCCAAAAAGAACTTCAAATCGTGACTCGTCTGACCACAGAACAATCTTCTATTTTGCCACACTCCATTTTAAATGATCCCTGGCCCACGGCTGAGCTTGTGGATCTTGCTTAGATGGCTTAGATGGTTTGCAATGGCTTCTTCTTTGCACTGTAGAGTTTCAGCTGGCAATGGTGGATGGCAAGGTGGATTGTGTTCACTGACAATGGTTTCTGGAAGTATTCCTGAGCCCATTCTGTGATTTCCTTTACAGTAGTATTCCTGTTTGTGGTGTAGTGTCGTTTAAGGGCCCGAAGATCACGGGCATCCAGTATGGTTTTACAGCCTTGACCTTACGCACAGAGATTGTTCCAGATTCTCTGAATATTCGGATGATGTTATGCACAGTTGATGATGATAACTGCAAAGTCTTTGCAATTTTTCGCTGGGTAACACCTTTCTGATATTGCTGCACTCTTTCTGCGCAACATTGTGGGAATTGGTGATCCTCTACCCATCTTGGCTTCTGAGACACACTGCCACTCTGAGAAGCTCTTTTTATACCCAGTCATGTTGCCAATTGACCTAATTAGTGTTAATTGGTCTTCCAGCTCTTTGTTATGCTCAAATTAACTTTTTCCAGCCTCTTATTGCTACTTGTCCAAACTTTTTGGGATTTGCTGACACCGTGAAATTTTGAATAAACATATTTTTCCTTTAAAATTATACATTTATATTAACTTTTGACCTGTCATCTGCGTTCTATTACAAATAAAATATTGACATTTGCCATCTCCACATCATTGCACTCAGTTTTTATTCACAATTGTTTAGTGTCCCAACTTTTTTGGAATCCGGTTTGTTCAGGGCCTTTTCATTATTAATTTACATTTCTTTTTTACTGTTCCTTTAACACCACTAGGTGATGGCAGTGGACTATTGGTTTCTTTTTTCCCCTGTCTCCGTTTCAGCGGGTTGGGTTGAATGTCATGATGATGTTGGTGCGGGCCTTAAATACAGTATCACTACTGCATGACATGAGTAAAGGAAGATGAAAAATGGAAAGGACTTGAAAAAGTAGTTTTAATAGTCTAAAGTCTTCAGCCAGTAGTGTTTCACCTACTGAAAGGACAACAGAGGACCCATTCAAAGTGCCTCATTCTTCTGCCAAGCCAAGGGAAAATAGAGCAAATGCATTGAACATACAGTGTATTGTGAAATAATCAAGGGACATTGCTGCACAAATCAACACATAGGCCAGTTCCAAGTCCAGTTGGTCAATGTAAATGACTGTTAGAAACTCAAATTTTCTCTGTGGCCTATTGGTTTATCACTACTGAATCTCCGTTTAATAGGCCTACTGTAAAAAAAAACTCTGCATTCACAGTCATGTAAAATAAATAATATCTGCAAATAGTAAAGCAGCAGGGTAAAGGTAGAGAGAACCTGATGCCAGACCAGCTTCAACATTTGGACCCCTGAAATTCGTGGCCTAATGCTACAGCACTGACCAAAGTTATTACAATATTGGAAAATTATTACATTATCAGGTTCTGCTAACTTGAGGCTAACCCGATAATGTAATAACTCCCCATCAATGTAACACTTCATTACATTACCAGTATGGCAATTTTTACATTATTGGGAAATGCACGGTATTACATTATTGGGAAATTATTACATTATCAGGTTTTATAACATATTTTGGGGACTTTTGAGGACATTTTTATTACATTATCAGGATTATTACATTATTGGGAATTTATTACATTATCAGGTTCTACAAGCCCTTCTGGGAAAATTAGCCTACAGATGGATCTAGAGAACCTGAATTATGTGAAAATTCAATGTTGCAGAATTACTCTCAGACTACAGTATATTAGGAAATCATTCAAGGCTGAACCAGCTGTCTTGTATTACAGTTTTTCACGATTGGTTTGGCTCATTTCTTGAAACCGAGATGACATTCTCAAAATAACATGGACAAATCTCCAAACCACCTTGCAATTGTTCACAACAGAATGTCATTTCTCATTGGTTTCATCAAATTGCAAATGCCTTAGTACATTTCTCAATTGACTCAATGCATGTTTGCAAATGGTTCTGTACAAGTAGCCTACAACAAGCCCTCATTTAGCACATTTTCCAAATAAATAGGTCTTGCTGATCTAAACTGATTAGTTGATTTTTCAGTGTAATGGTCGCTCTTTCCAAAACATATCAGCAGGATTTCATTGTGTAAGTCATCATATGCACAATAGTCTGTTCAATTGTCAAAATTAGTCAAGAATATAATGCCATGAACCTCATATATGAATTTCTTGTAGCATTTGAAAAATTAATGACAGTAATTGACAATAAGGTCAGTTGTCCTTTTAGCAAACAAGAAGGTTTCCAGATCTCAGGTGACCAAAATTTTGTTTAGTTATAGCAATAGCTGTTTACGTGTGATTGTGAATGTTGCCAAACATGTATATATAGAGATGGCCAGGGCCAGGACCATTTGCAGTTTGAAAAAAGAAGAACCTCACCAAGTCAATGAACAAAGGCAACTTCCTGCTCGAGGAAGATGAAGAAATAGAGAGATTTGAGGATGTAAGGTGGTGGAATAGGGAGAAGAGGCAGAGAACCACAAGCACACCATACTGTCCCGTACAAAATTCAGACTATAATTATAGACCATGTTGTAAACCATCGTCTCACAATAGCAGAGGTATAAGTCGCTGAGTGCAGCCTTCTGCCTGTCTCTATAGTCTTCTCCATCATCAAAACCTTTTGCAATATACTCTAACAATATGTGTTGTCATATATGAGAATGATGTGGCCATACACCCCCCCCAGTTTAGGCCCCTACAACACTCATATACCAAAGATTGTCATTTTGCACAGTCTTTATACTGATCTGGTCCAGGAAAATTAGAGAGGTCTCGAACGGCCTGTCCTACCACTCATATGTAATCGTGTGGGACAATGTGAATTTCAACCGCTCATCATAATTATTCTTGTTTTTTTGTTTGTGTTTATATTTATGCAAGTACAGAATACTGTTATCATCTATGGAAGTAACTTTATGTTTCTCCAGTTGCAGTTCCAGTTGTGATAGTGACAAAACATCTAAGCATTTTGACTTGCACTGCTTGCACAATGCCAAAGGGACAATGCATTTTGGGGGCACTGACTACTTACATGAGAAAGATATTTAGTTTTGACACATGGATAAACTGTTTTGGGAGAGATATGAGCTTTTGCAGGGGATCCATGGTGTTGTGCAAACCATCCAGGTTATTTTGACAAAAGCACTAAATGAATGCACATGTGCCAAGGCAATTGAGAAGGATCTGTCCTATTTTTACTGTACTGACCTTTTATATGGGAAAGGAATCTGCTTTTGAAGCATGTATGAAGAGTTTTGGGAAAGATATTTGATTTTGCTAGTGAGCTATAATGTTGTGCAGAACTGTAAGACTGTTTGGCCAAATGACCTTATATATTTAAGAATGTCATCTTGGTTTCAAGAAATGAGCCAAACCAATGGAGAAAAACTGTAATACAGGAGCTACGCAGGAACAGTCTGAACTCAGTGGGACCTAAAACCTTGTCCAATGTATTAGTCAAATTAGTCAACCTTCAGCTACACTCAAAAGAGACTGGTGTGTGTGTGTGTGTGTTAGTGTGTGCAGTAGCTGTACTTGTGTACTAAATCTCACCAACCAATCACAGCCCTCTTTTCTCTGTCCCTGGCCTGCATTCATACAGTATACTGACTGACTGAAGTTATTGATGATTTGGCCCCTGAGCTGACGCCTGACTGTGGCCCCAGCCAGCTGTGTAGTGTACTGAGGATGTGTATGATGTATATGATGTGTATGATGTGTACCTCTTAAAGGACGGCCCCCTGTCGGAGTAGCTGGAGCCGCGGGACGCAGATCTCGGACTCCAAGACGACCCTTTAGACAGACCCTTGGGTTTCTGGGAAACAGAATGGATAGGGTCACTAATACAGTCAAAACTCACTGCACCGGACAGAAGAGAAGGGGCACTCTGGTCACAAATGGGTTCTCCTTAGTCTGGTGTTAGACTGTTATTACATGGTCAGCCGTCATTACTGTAGGTTGGCTTGTTTGATACCAGATCTTATGGCATATGTAGTGTTGTAGCTCTCTGACTGGGCATGAGAGGCCTACAGTGTACAATTATGTAATTTTGTTGGTGGAGGAAAAAGGTGTATGTAGTACTCTCCTGGCCTAGTTTTGTCTGTGTGTGTGCATGCGTGTGTGTAACAGCTATCTAATGAGGTCACTTCCAGCATGCTCACCTGATAGCACATATCTCTCTCATCCCGAAGGTGTTTGTTCATTTCCCTGAGAAAAATATGATAAAAAGGTAAAGATAAATGTGTGTGTGTTTGTCTGCACCTATTTTCTTCCGGGGAAAAAAAAAAAAGATAAGACATGTTCTTGCTTAGTGGAACACATTACATCATGAGCCAGGTCCCTCTTACTGTACTGGGCACTTATTTAATCTTTTTTGGTCACCATCAACCTCCAGCGCCATATCCTCAGGCACTTTGGAATTGTTAGCTTTCCTTGAAAGCCTGTGTGTAGATAGTTTAAATGCACATTTGGAAGGTATTCCTGACGAATCGGAAATTAATTGCTTCTATGTCGAAAAGATACTGTAGGACTGTGTTTTCTTTAAACATAAGTGCTGTGAATGTGAATGTGTGTGTGTGTGTGTGTTTGTGTGTGTGTGTGTGGACTGACCTCAGCAGGTCTAGCTGTTTCAGCAGGCTGGCTCGCTCTCTCTGCAGGCCTTCAGTGACACGGTACATCTCACTATGGGAAAAACAATAACAAAACAGCCCTAACACACCAACAGCTCCTGAGGTGTATGTGTGTGTTTGTGTTTGTGTTTGTGTTTGTGTGTGCACACGGTCCTCATTAAGACGTGAGGCTTGCGCACACAGCTGCTCCTGAGCAAGAGACAGCTCCTAAGATGTGTATTTGGGTTTGTGTGTGTGTGTGTGTGTGTGTGTGTGTGTGTGTGTGCACTTACAGCTCTCTCTCCCCGTGCAGGCGTGAGGCCTGCTCCTGCAGCAGACCCAGCTGCTCCTGAGCCAGGGACAGCTCCTGGGCGGTGCACTCCAGCTCCCGCTGCAGCTCCTCGTTAGTCTGACGCAGCTTGGCGTTCTCCACCCGGGTCTCCTGCTGCTCACTGCTCAGATCCCGACACTGGCCCTCCAACTGATGGAGAGAGAGAGAGAGAGAGACAGTCAGTTTGCATTTGGATCAGTAGTCACAAACATCATCGCATAAATTTATGAGAATATGAGGCTTTTATCACAGTCCTGTCATGTCTAGTTATAGTTCTTAATAGAAACTGTAGCCATTCAGTATCCCATGTCATGCCATGCACTGATAGTGCCTGATAGTGTATGACACTGTTTCCAGTAATGGATGAAGTCCCTGATGAATGCAGAATGGTGTGAGGCAGTACTGTCCCAGACTGGCCCATTCAACTGAGCTAGCAATACTACAGGTGCAGCATTTTCAATAGTAAGGCACACATAATGTCCTTCTGACTTTTCTTTCAACTTTGCTATCAACTTGTTGCCTTTCTTTCAACAGACACCTCTGAGATGGAAAACAATTAGCAATGGACAGCATTTGTTTAGCTTCACCCCCCCAGCACACAAAAGACCCACTGGAACACTGGTGGTATTGAAGAACAAACCCTGGCCAAGTTCGCTCCTAGGCTAGGCCCCTGGCATGCAGCTCCTAAGCCAAGGAATGCTGGGGGCTGTGGTGGCGGGGTGGGTGGCGGTAGCTAGTGTGAATACTCCTACTTAGCTTCTTGCGCAGAGTGTGAATGTTAAAGTGTTTTAGAGTGTGTGTGTGTGCGCGCGCAATTCAGCAGGGGAACAGGTTGGGGGAGGGCAAGTGATAAGATGGTCACTGAAGTGCTTCTCAAGGCCATGGGGATAAAAATATACACAAGAAAATGGGCCGCTGTCCACCAGACTTCAGGCATATGCACGCATATGTGCACACACACTGTAACGCAGCAGGGGGCAGCTGACCCCAGTCCACTAATGGTCAGAGTACTATAGGCAGACAGTTCTGAGAACTGAGAGCTGAGATTAGAGACTGTAGCACTACACAGCAGTGTAGTGAATAGATTGTGTTCAATGGCAACATCTGATCCAGGATCAGTGTCAGTCTGTGTGCGGCGGAGAGGAGGGCATGAAAGGTGGACTCGATTTGCGTCAGAGGCGATTCAACCACAGCACTGTCAAAGGCCCAGGTTGACTCAACGCTTAGCTGTGCATTAGATCAAGCCTGGCAAATCTCCTTGGACACACAAACTCATATTGTTTGGCGCCTGCACATGAAGACTTGGGTACATATATGACTCAAAACACACATCTTAACACATGCTAAGAAAACCATTCAACACACACACAATGCAAAATCAGATCATCTCTCTTCTTGGATACCAAATAGGAAGTGGGACATTTCACCATTTAGCCTAGAGAGCCGTTTTAACTAGGTCAGAGCAGTTTTACCATATAGGATATGATTACTTTGCCATTGTTTGAGGCCCAATTCATATTTTTGCCTATAATGGCTACTTGCCATTATAACAACAGAGTGAAGGCACAATGCATGTCTGTAAGGTCTCCTTACTCTATTCTTACCCCAATACTTCTTACCCTGACCTGACGTTCAAGAACGGACAAAATCTTCCTCCTGCTACCGTTCTGGTTCCCATCCTGTCTGCACACTTTGTTACTGTGCCCAGTTCTTCCGAGCCCACTTAAGTGCTCTTGCCGAGCCATCATCGATTGTCATGACGACCTTCATCGCCATTTGGCTTTTAAGTGCTATTCAATTTGATTCCGTTTCCCTGGTCAACAACACAGTGTGTCATACGAAGGCTGTGTAAATAGCAGACTAGACGATGGAGATTGTTGGGTGTACTGGGCGCCTCCCCTCCTCTGGTTCCAGAGACAGAGCACGGGGGAACTGTTCTTACCCTTCTCTGCTTCTGGAAGAGATGATCCAGCTCTCGCTCCTTATTGGACAGCTGTTCTTCCAGCTCCTGACTGCGTGACAAGAACCGCTCCGAGTCCTAAAAGAGAACCACAAAAATGCAACACATGCCCTCCAGTGAGATGCA
Source organism: Limnothrissa miodon (assembly GCA_017657215.1). Classification (NCBI taxonomy): domain Eukaryota; kingdom Metazoa; phylum Chordata; class Actinopteri; order Clupeiformes; family Clupeidae; genus Limnothrissa; species Limnothrissa miodon. The sequence goes on from JAGFZM010000220.1 coordinate 207,398, forward strand.
GGCTAGTCTGAATCCACCATGGTATTTAGTGCCTTTACTTAAACACGAATGCAACATAGTGCATTCAAAAGTAATGCAGTCAAAAGTTATTTTGATTCAATGTCTCTGAATGACACATGTGTTTATGACATTAGAGATATGGAGTCAATCAGGAAAAAAAGTAGAGGCCAATAGCAAAAAACAAAGGAATATTAATTGCCACCTGTGTTAAACAGCAACCTAACACTGGAATACTTAGCGTTGTTGTTATAACATTGCAATGATTAATCAACATACATTTGTACTGCATAACCATAAAAAGTATTGACATACACATCACACTCATTCTGACTGAGGAGTGCTCTGGGGTGTCTTTAGAGCCATGCCATCAAAGACTAAACAATCAAACACACACACACTCGCACACACACGATAGACACAGATTGGGTTTTAGTGCATGATTTAGCAAGCAGCACTGGGAAACAAAGGAAGCTATTAAATTTGCCCAAATTCAATTCTGTTCCATAAATTTCAGCTAGATACAATTAAATATTGACACACCAAATACACAAACACACACACACACACAAAACCAGCACACCTGCATGAGCATTTGATTCTGCGTGCACACAAATACATGCCCACGTCATGCACATGAGGGGCACATAAGGACATCCAGACACACACACACACACACACACACACACACACCTGCATAAGGATACGGTCCTTTTCATTTTTGATCTGCTGCTCCATCTCCTCATACAAACGCTGAATCTCATCATCATGCGTCGCTGCTTTCCTGTAGAAAAAACATTTTTAGTAAAGGCCACAATAAGCCAGAAACACCTTTGTGTATTTCTGGACTTGTGTATTTTCAAACTTTCACAACCAATAAAAGGGTAAATTGTTAAATAAAACATAATAAATCATAAATAAAAAAAGCTTCATTACTAAGCCAAAGGAACATACAAATATATATCACACACAGACACACACCCATCCACCCACCCACGCACAC
>JAGFZM010000220.1:213397-265444 GCA_017657215.1 Limnothrissa miodon
TGTGTGTGTGTGTGTGTGTGTGTGTGTGTGTGTGTGTGTGTACAGATACAGTCATTTTCCTACCTAGGGTAGATCGCCTAAGGTCTGTTTCAGTTAAGATATTAATGTTCTGCAAACACGTCATGAGAACCACGTGCTGCATGGTTGAATATGTCTAAAAGAAAAAAAATGTCTTTCGGGTCTGGTTGTGTGCATGTAAAAAAAGTTATGGTTAAAAAACTACTTAAATTGATTAAGGATGTTTTTATGAAACCTTAATTTACAATGTAAAGCAACAGACTTAACAGGACATAACACAGGTTGAACATTACTGAAATCAGCCAACTTAGGCACGTTCCACGAAAAAAAATTACGTCACATTTCAGATCAATACCTCTCACAACCAAACCTCCACAAGATCCATCTGGCCACAACCACTGTCAATGTGGTGTCAGAATGGATTTTCGATATACTTCCTTATCTCTAGATGGTCATTTGGCTGGAGAAAAAGTTATTAATTACCACCAATTAACATTTGTCCAAATTAGCCATGCAGATCAACCCTCACTTTAGCCTATCTGTCTCTCTCTGCTTCTTTAGTGTTCAATGAAGTTCAATAAAGTGTTTGTGCAATCTGGCCATTAGGTAGTCTGCTGCCAACGACTATACTACTAATTCATTTTTGACATTTCATTTTACCATATTTTTAGATCACTGTGCAGAAAAAATAAGCAGGACACGACTCAAACAGCTCCACTTTCAAGGGTGGCCTTCACACTCTTTTGTGCATGCATTCCTGTTCAAAAGATCCTACAAGCTACACAGGTGCACACAACTGCAGGGCTGTTTCTATTTATTTATCTGATAGTGCGTTTGCATATCTACAGATATATTGACGGGATCTTGCAGAGTGCGTTTTGCACCAGCATATGAATATGTATGAGCACACCCCTGTCACCAGTAAACAAAAGGATATGGAAATCCTTGCAGGCAAAGCGGTCCGCACTCAATGGTACAGAGACAAAAGGGGTCTGGGGACAGAGGATGGGCCCCCAACACATCTCCATAAACACTGGATCAAAGGTGGAGCGCCTCTCAGAGCTGGGCTCTTCAGAGACGATGTTTGAGATCCGCAGCATCAAAGGTGGGACAGCGTGGGTGTATAAGTGAGTGTGTATCTGTGTCTATGTGTTTCTGTGTGTGGTGGGGGTTAGGGGGTGGTTGTGAGACCCGAGCGGCGGCGTGAATCTGCACAACAAAAAGCCCTCGCTGAAGTCGTGGTTCTTGTGTTCTCATATTTACTAGAATAGCTCACACAGACCCTCGCTGACCACCCAAATAAACCCGGCTCATGATCACTAAATGCACACGTCAATGACACACATACACACACACACACACATTGTAACTGTAAGTGTAATTTTGACTTCCAACTTCTGTTATTCCCAAAAGCTATGGACAGACCTTCAGATTTTTACAATGGAATGATTGGGTCAGTCATAGGATTTCTTTGAGTGTTTAGGTGACAGATGTGAAACATTGCGATTTTTTCAATTGTTGATGCAATTATGACAGTCAGACTGAGTCAAACATGTAGGCCTATAATATTATTTTACCCATTTGGGTCTGGTTGCAATGATACCAATGACATTAAAACAGCAACAACTCAATCATTATGTTTGTCAACCAGTCAAACCAGACATGGTCTGTACGTTTGTAAAAGACTGGAAAAGTTGGTAAGTCTGTTCATAGTTGTCTGGTTATTTGCGCATCTCTGCGAACATTGGGCTAATGACAGGTTGCATAAACTGTAGTTTGATGAGGAAACTTTCTACTTGGTTGGTCACAGTTCAGAAAGGTCAGGATTTTATTATGAAGCGGCAAGGCCGCAGCATAGCAGTAATGTTTAGGGTTTGTCTATTGCGAAGAAGAAAACACATTGGCCCATAAATGATACAATGCTTACACTGAGGTCTTGAAATGCAGGTTTCACAAAGATCAACTTCCAGCAAACACACACACACACTCACACTCTTCTCACCTGCATGTCCCGTCGTGTAATGAAGCCCTTGTGCTCGATGTCACATATCTCGAAGAATTCTTGCGTCTTCTCCAGGACCGTGCTCCCTTCGTCGCTGGCAGACACCTCTACCTCTCCGTCCATTGATGTGTCCCGCTTCAAAGAACGTCCCTCTTTGGGCCATGACCCCCGGGCAGCGCCGCGGGTCGAGATACTGCTGAGGGTGGCCATAGCGTCTCTCATCACCCCCCCAGCCACTCACACACAAACAGCACTACAATTCACTCCGTCCGCATGTGGCCACACTAGAGCAAAAAACAGAGAGAGAGAGAGAGAGAGAGGTTTAACGATGTGACAAAAGTAGAGATTAGAGTGGCATAAAGGAGAATGACAAAGAAATGGAGCAATATGAGTGATCAATGAAGAAGATGGGGAAGGCAGAGAGAACAAACACCAATCCTCCACGCCGCATCCTCAGTTCCTCCAGACTGTCAGCACTTGCCATCTCTTAGCAACCGACTCTTTTAATTTGTCAATGAAACTGAATGGATAGAGAGAATAGAAGGATCGTGAGATGGGAAGTGGCAGAAGCTATTTAACCTCCCACCCCCAATTCGAGGTGAGCACAAGAACACAGAACAGAGGCAGCACTGGAGAGGACAGATGGTACATTATGAAGACTAGGCATGCATGCCACACATGCTCCAACTTTCTAACTTTTTTTTCAGTAATACAATGAAATGGCCCATATAAACTGGCCTAGCCCTAGCTTTGGATTTTTTTGTGTATCCAACATGGGATTATAGTTGTACTTCAACTCACTAACTAACTGAGCACTAACTGAGGGAGAAGGACACTGAGTCAAAGGAAGCGAGAGAGAGATCTTTTTTTTTTATTCTTGACAACAAGAATAAAATTTATTCTAGCAACAGCTAATAAAATGATCAGCCATCACTTGGTGCAATCAAAAAACAGAAGACTGCAGATTTGCATGTGTGAGAGCATGAGAGTGTGTGTGTGAGTCGAGGGGTCTGAGACAAAGGTCAGGGGGTTTGGTAAAAGCCACAAAGAAGGACGAGTTTTGCAGGTTGCCAGCTCCGAGACTCCCACATACTGTAGTCAGTCACACACGAAGAAGATGGCCATTGAGCATGTGAGTAAAAACTGGAGAACTTTAACCACGTTGAGAATGATGAAGCAAAGGTCTCGTCAGCCAGGACACAGGCATGTTTCAGAGGAGAAGACTGATACCTACTTCAGGTCAGGCAACATACTCTAGGCTAACTGTTCAAGCCTAATACAGTCACATGAAAAAATGACTGGATGGATTGAAGAAATTAATTATATCATGTACACCTTTATTAACTTGGCACGGTTTTGTTCCTCTACACATAGTATTTAGCTATTTATTTATTCATTCATCCAAAGTGACACAGACTACTTTATGGTCATGCATAGGTTTAGAATACTTTAACCATAATTGTGTCCTCTCCTATCTATCAACACTTTTTTGTCACATTCAAATGTCTTCTAACGTCAGCTTTTTTTCCCTCTTTACATCTATACTCTTCATCTCCCACAGTTTGGCATTTTTTTTCCTCCACGACAATCCACATCCCCTTTTGTACCTTCATCATATAGATCTGCTGCACTGCTCAGGCCTCCTCTCCTCCTCTTCCTTTTATTTTCTACACTTCTCATTCTGTCCCAGTCTCTGCTATGCACCAGGCGTAGTTTTAGTCTAACCAACACAAGAGTAAAAATCAGCAGCTGCTCTTTAGCTCCAGTCTTTGCTGCTCTTGCTGCATCAACGTCATTGTTATAGCTCTCTCACCACAAAAACCACGCTGTCAAAAAGCCCACCGTCACAGTCAGACCACGGAGGAAAACTTGCTTTCATTTTAAGACTTGCACTGCACCCTAACCCTTGCGACATCACATCAGAGAATGCATTCCTATACACAAAGGCAACAGACCAATACATACCCTTAAACATCCTCTAAATGAGCCTGCATGGTGACAAAAAGACACAGACAGAGCGAGTCAACAATTCCTGATCCGACTAGCACAGGAGTCACAGAGGAGATAATACTATTTGTATAATACTTCAACAGCTGGGAAGTGTCCCATGCTCAGCCATAAACCTATGTGATAATGAGAGTCAATGTGAACAAGCACACTGCACACAAACACACCACACACACACACACACACACACATACCACCCAGTCCCTTTCAGTGCAAACACCAGCTCTGCCTGAGGCTTTACAGCATGTCATCACCTACCTCCACCCTGGACGGTTAGCACACATTTCCTTTTTTTTTTTCAAAACACACACTCGACAGCATGAACCTGAGCTTCTGTGCTGTTCTTAAGATCTGGTTGCCATTCAGAAAAAAAAAGCCACATCTTTCAGCTGGAGCCTTTGCTACTTTGGGAGGCTATTTCAGTTAGCCCAACTGTCCCTGCCTGCCTTTCTCATGTCCAGCCCAGGCTACCTACAGTAACTGAAGGAGAGAAAGGCTATGTACTGAAAATGCTATTCAACATGCTGGTTACAGTGCTGATGGAACAAATACCACAACTTGCTAACTTCCTCAGTTATCAGACCATCAAGGTGCACAGCCATGACCCTTCACTCAATAAAACTGCATGAAACTGAGTACATATTCAATGTGGCCAAGCAAGGCCAGTTGCTATGTCCTTGTCTGTTTTGCATAGCGCACTGGCTTTATCTTTAGATTGAACAGAGTGAGGGAGTGAGGAAGAGAAAGAGAGTGAGAAGGAGAGAGAAAAAGAGAGAGAAGTCTGTCTGTAGCAATATCTGTAATGCTGTCTAAGTAAAGCATATTTCATGCTTACTAAGGCAGCTAAATGTTTGTTTAGGGCCTGAATCAACCAGTCCCTGATTATTCCTTAACTTAAAAGCAGAATCTTTCCCTTAAATGAGAAATTGGTTGTGGATCGGTAGCCCCACTGGGGGCTGGGAAAAAGCACCAGAAATTATAATTTAAAGTTGACAAAATAGTAAACGGGAAACTAATGTTAACAGAATATAATGACATTTATGTGCTCAGATCAGTTCACTGTTGACTATTTGCTATATGCCATTACTTTTTCCTACCTGCAGCACATGCCCTTCAACAACAGCGCTATAGAAAAACAATTCAATGATTTCATAGCAGAGGCTGTATTGACAAGAACAACTGAAAGAAAATACATGTATGTTTTAGATAATGCTGACTTATTTTTTAATTGACAGGATATCACAGGGGTTTTTGTCATCACCCTTCAAATCCCTGTGATGTCCTGTGCCCCAAGGTTTAGGCTGTCCACAGGCGCTAAACTTCATCTCTGAAGTCATCTCTGAAACAGTGTGTCGCAGAATTTTCAGGACTGGAGGAGCCAGTTCTAACTTCATTTATAAGCACAGGACTCTCAACACATAATCATGTGTTAAACATCACATTTTAAAGTCTGCTGGAGTGAAGGAGGGTAAAAATAGACTATATCCTGAAAGTGTATGACATAATCCAACAGCCAAGAGACCTAAGCAAATCTTACCATTCTAAGGCCTATTTCCAGTTAGTCCAGTTGCTACCTCCGGTGGCTACTTCCTTCTAAGATCTACTCTGGTTGCAACGCATGTCCGGCAAGTCATTTCACACCAGTAGGTTGTTCAATTTCGAAACGTTAACGTTATGTATCTCTAACATTTAAAGGGATACATTAAGGATACATAACAAGCTCACAACACCAAAGAAATCTAGCTTAATTCAGTAAAACAATAAAACAAACGTTATATTGACATGATAACAATGAAAGTCCTCTACAGAGTTGTCGAAATATTTTTTTCCGTTTCCCAAGATAAAAAAGTGACCCAATCATCTTATGACATTCAAAAACACCACCCGCCGCTGCCAAACTTGTCTGACTGACACGTGTAAACAACATAAAACGACACTTCCTCAAAACACAACGTCGCAATGTGTAACTTTACGTTACTTGTAATTAAATAGAATAACGTTAGTCAGTGACCAATCTCTTTCTCTCCATTACCTGTTACATTACCTGTTAATGTAAAGACCAAACCGTTTGGATTCCTTACCTCAGTTTAGTGAAGTCTGTAGATCTAAAATCATCATCATTGCTCAACCAGGAAAAGTTAGCGTTACAAGTTAACTAACGTGCTAGTCTGTCCAAGAAAGGTCAGTAGACTACTGGTTGATGTCTCACTGACGCTGACAATCTGACTTCGAAACCACTGCCGTTAGAAGTAGTATCTGAGGTAACAACACATAACCCACACTTCAGCACTATGAAGAAGTAGTGGGGAGATCAGTTTACTATTTGTAAGGGAGGGGAGGGATTTACGCTCGTACATGTGCATCGTTTGTTACTATAGTAACCTATCCGCGCGGAAGTTGCTTGATCCACCGCCCCCAAACGATAGAGCATCACGAATGAAAATCTCTTTTTCAGCTCCTTCTTTTCAGACATTTTATCAGTTTGTTTTTTTCTTTCCTGGAGCTTATGTTTTTCAGGCACCAAGTGCAGACATATATGCATACATAACCCCCCCCCCCTCTTAGTTGTAGGCCTATGGACCATGATATTTCTGTTAAACATTAAATTAGACATTACCCTGTATTAGATATCAACCTGGCTAGTTAAAAACATTAATTCAAGATCACCTAATTATTTGAAAACTTAAAGCCATGAATTCTCTCTTTTGTTTGCTCTAAACACAAAGTAGGCCTATTGTAAGGCTTGTCCCATGAGGCCATGTCTGACACTAACACATAGCATAGGCATACGCTTTGTAAGGGCAACCACCAGCAATTTGTAGGGTTCAGTATTTCGGACAAAGAAACATTGACATGGTCAGGCTAATATAACCTAAAGTCTTGTCATCGCATATGCTCTGTGACCTGCAAAATCTCGAAAGACAGTTATGTGCCTACATACAATTACATACAAGGTTGTCTAAGCGAGTCTGTGAGCTGTAATGGATTAGTTTATGCTAGCTGTGATGGAAGGGAGGGCTGAAATAGTAAGGAGAAACTGTGGTGTGAGATTTATCAAGCAATATATCTTGCTTTTGCACACTTTGTAATCAATTTATATATCATGACAATACATAAAAAAAATAAAACTAGAAAAGCCCTCAGAGATCACAGCAAGGGCCAGGCCAATATGGTCATACAAATTCCAGGTGGTTTTCTGGATCAACACCAAAATGTTTCTTGTCCTCATGTCTACATTGAGTTACTTTGCACTCTGGCGAAGGTAAGAGTAATTAAGCATGAAACTGCCTGAAAATAGTCAAAACATTGCTATGTTGTCCACCGAACAATAGCATGGATCTCGTGCAAGTGCTGAATGCACTGACTGCATAGGCAGCATTCAAAGCGGTGTGTCACAATGCAACTTTTTGCCACAGGGAAGACAAGACCAGAGTGGTTAACTGTTGGCTGTATGTTCAAATCTGGGTGGTATGTGAGCCCTATACAAGCAGACTGATAGGAAAAGATTACCATCACACTCAAATTATCATAAATCTTGTCAGGCTCTGCTGAGAAGGACTGTAGAATCTTTTTTGCGGCACACTTGGTCTGTCTTAGTTTGTCATTGTCTCAGGTTTTTCCCCCTCACACCCTCCTCACTCGGTCATTTATCATGAATCTGACAGAAGGAGTTTCTTTCTCTTTCTATAGCGCTCTCTCTCATTATGTCTTTATTCCCTCACTCTTCTTGCTGGCCAACACTGACTCTTGCTGTGTGGAGGGGAGTCAAAGGATCATCCTTATCATCATCATTCATGTGCATTTCCTGGACCGAGTGCCTTTAACTTAGTGCTCTCACTGCCTCTAAAATGCCTTCTCCTGTCTGCACTGTGTCTCAGTGTCTGCACAGAGTTATCAAAAGACAAATGGCTGACTTCCCCACAACAATTTAATGCCAGTTTAAAGCATCACAGAGGAAGCCCAGGAAGTAGCAGCATCTTGCCTTCCTCTACGCTGATGAGTTTGCGTCTGATCAGGGCCAGATCTTTCCCAGACAGCAGGTTTAGCCTGACAGTCATGAATCCTCTGTGTCTGGAAGAGTCTTAAATTTACACCCACTTTCTCTCTGGGGAACATACCAAAGGTCACTTTCAAACGCTGGATCAAGACTCTTGAAAGGATGAATAGCAGGAAAGTCTAATAAAACAAAATGTTTACAAGAGGAGTTTCATTCATTCAAAAATGTGGTTTCTCTTATGTATTGCAGCAGTGCTTTTAAGTTGTATATGCCTGCAGTGGATCCACAAGAGCTGTTGAGACTGAGAGTTTGTAGTAACAGAATATCTACCACAAGATGGCAGTCTTGTGCAGCACAAATAGCCCATGGCAAAAGCTGTAAGTAAATGCCTAACCAGCAGATTCTTTATGAACCCATTATGGTTATTTTAGCTGTAACTGGTAATTTTTGTAACATTAAAGAGTTTTAAAACACACCGTTCAAGCTATAATGTTACTATATTTTATTCCTTTATTATTTTTATTCCTTTATTCCTCCTCTTACAATGTAGTTGAACAGTCAAATACAGTATGATATCAATATAATCATATCAATCATATAATTTGCATTTATCATATATTTGCTATTGCACTTGTTGACCTGTGACCTGTGAGCATAAGATTTTAAACATCTCTTGTCCAAAATCTATTTTTAAAACGTGATTTTTTTTTTTACCTTCACTCTCAGAGTCATATTTTTCTTTTCCTACGGGCATATTGTTTCTTTAATACTAGCATTACAATTCTAGCTATTTTGTTGCTGGATACAAAATAAATACATAGAGAATATAGAAATAAGTAGATTAGTAGTAGTAGTAGTAGTAATAGATAATTATTCAAAAACAAAAATTAAGTTCATTCAATTAAAAAAAGAGTATGGATACGGCAGACATGATTATTCTTTAATATACTGTACGTTTACTCCTCAATCTGGTCTGTAAGGCAAGCGTGTTTATCCGCACAGGGCAGTGACCTTGAATCTAGGTCCACACACGTGCTATGGCAGTGGTTCCCAACCTTTTTCTTCAGGGACCCATATTTTTACCATTGTAAGCTTTGGTGAACCCTGCCCGCACGAGAAGGAGTCTCGTGATCCCCTTCCTGCGAAAACTCATTTAATTTTATTCCTCAATTTGTCTTTGTTCAAAAACAGAATAAATGTTTAATGTAGCACTTAAATTGTGTTGCTTCTATGCATATATTAACTAAATGCTTTGTCATTTATTCAACATGGGCTATATATGGTATTAAAATTAAACCCCTTAAAATCAAGAGGGCTTCGCATCCCTCCGTGGAGCTTTGGCGACCCATAGGTTGGGAACCACTGTGCTATGGTACTGCTAGAGCTGTGAGCTGTGAGTTAGGCAACTGGCTCAGGCTCCACTTATCCGCCCTTATCGGCAAAGGCTGATTGCGCAAGACAAGCTAATTACACGGTCCATTTTCAGCCATGCCTGTGATATGGTAGTATGGGGAACAAGGGGTTGCCAGATCTGGTAGAGATAAAGAAATGACGTTCACCACCACTGGCTGCAATCCTGCCCCAGTTGCCTCCATGGCAGGTCTGGAACCTATTTCGATTACCCAGGGCCCTATCGCAGGCAATTAATTAGGACCAGTGTGTGTAAGTGGCGGGAATCGGACCATGCCGAGCTCCATGCTCACGCCAACGTGAAAGGGCTGTTGCGAATTTGTCATGTGGAGTCTTACAGTGGGATGAGAGCCATTAGGTGTGATTGGCTCCGAGTGCAGCTCCCCCGTGGGCCAACACCGGGAGTGCATATGGTTTCCATTGTGCTCAATGAGCATTGCCATGGGCCACCTCCACAGCCACTGAGGACATGCAGGCGTTTTCAGAGGTCTTTGGGCCATTGGCCGGATCCAGGGAGCTTAGGCACCAGAACACACGCCTTCACTGCAGCCTACATTTCGACATCCACTTGTGGCCCGAGGCCTTTGATTCCGTCTGTGACATTAAAGGAAATGAAAGAAAGAGGATAGATGCTCTTCCAAGAGCTAATTTGTTCTAGAAGTTTCAAAGGGCAGGTCTTAGGAGGAAGGAATAAGTCGTCGAGTGAGTGAACAAAGAGATTGTGTTGTATGAGCATTAAAACACAAGGCCTTTTCTTTACTCAATTGAGATCATTTTGAGTGAGATGTCGACCCTGTGATCCCATTTTACAGTAATTGAAGTCATAGGGCAGCAAAAACATTATTTTTCCTATTAGCTATTTTGTTTCCATTCTCATGAGTACTTTTCAAGAGTGCACAGAAGTCAAAAACCTTGCCTCCAAGGAGGGGAAAGGCCGGAGTTGTAAAGGCAAGATGAATGTTGCTAGTCGAAATGAATTGCAGGTGTTATTTCAATCATGTCATGGCTCTGTTTTAAGAAAAATATTTAAGGCTTTTGTAAAACTGCACAAAAACCTTTTGGCTTTCAAGCTAAAGTGAACCAGCAGTGAAACCATATACACTGTCTGTCTGAAGTTATTTCACTCTCTCTTTCTCTCTCTCTCTCTCCTCACCATAGGTCTTTCTCTCTCAATCTGTCTTTTTAAAACAGGTATTTGTAGTTATAGTTAACACTTCGGCTTCAAGCTTTAACAGCCCATATCTCCTATTAAACACATTACCACAAATATCTAAAGTTGAGCTCTTTAAAGAGTCATGGGAAATCCCCAAACACTACCACTTATACCATAATGCTTCTTTTTTGCTACATCTGGATCTTTACAGATTTTTGCAATCGTAGATCCAACTAGTTTTGCCAAGTATTTCTTGGCTAGACCTCTACACACAATAGCTTAATGGTGTGCTTAGATGCATGGACCGCTGTCATCCAAAAATAAATCAATACAATGGGGAAAAAACTGCCAAAATCTTGAAAGAGTGTGAGAGTACTGTTTGGGTGTTTTTTAAACAGATTTATACAGTACATAGGAGATATTTTTAATTTATGTATTTCAACTGTATGCTATCACAATATCAGTTGCAAGGGTTTATTTAAAACATAAAATCATGCACTTTTTTCAAATTTTCATTTCAGGAGTAAAAACTCCTCCTTATCATTTCAGTGAATAGCGTTGAAATGTCTTACTTATTCAAGTTAGTGTCGGTCCTTAGTGAGACATTACTGTTCACTGTCACGTACAACCAATAATGTCCCCTGCCGACAAAATCAGTCATCGGCAAATCGATCACATCTATCACATCAGAGAACCCGCCATGCTTCCATGCGTTTCATCACCTTGTCTCATCCAGTGGTGTTAGATAATGCCGAGGGACATCAAAACCATTTCTCTGGTACACTGGAGAGATAAATCTCTTGTTCTGGCTCTATAGGGCCAACTGTTTTACGTACAAGGCGTCATGCTGTGTAATCCTACCTAGATGATGTCAGTGGATTTGGTCAGATGGTAGAAGCAAGTGAGGGAGTGGAATTACTAGAGAACACCTGTGACTTGAAGACCCATTTACAACCGTTTGGCCCACAAGACATCAACAGGGGCAAAGGCAGAGCAAAGTGAGAGAGTGTCCACTGCAGTCAAATGTCAGAGAGAGGGATGGATAAGAGCTATAATGAGAGTGCCAGTTCTTACTCTGGGAAGATGGGAGAGCAATGAGAAAAGGTTCCCTCTCTCTCTCTTTCCCTCTCTCAGTGCTCTCTCCGTCTGTGAGAGGTGAACCAAAGAAAACAGAGCAGGACACAATACAGCTTCCTGCATACTGCCCATCTGTTCCAGCCGCTCCACTGGAACATTATAGGGCAGACCCAATGATTCATCTCTGAAGACCGCTACCCAGAGACCCGTCCACTCAGACGCAGATCTGGCCGCATCAAGTGCAGATTTGTGCCAGGTCAGGACCATATGAATTCACATGTGTATGGCTGTAACACATCAAGATAGAATCATGCTTGTTTTCTCTTTTTCTCTCTTACTGTATATCCTTCAGTCCAGAAGTTGTAATATTTAAATAATAGTCCTACAAGTGATAAGATGTCCCCTACAGACCAATCTTTTGTTGGCTAGTTTCTGAATGTTCCATGACATCAGTTCCTAAGTTGAGCCCTGGCTGCGAACAGTTCGTCCCACTATTGTTTCTTCCAGTGCCTCCTGACATCTTCCAAGCCGTGGCCATTTCTCAAGATGCTGTCCGAGGAGAAAATGAAATTCCAGTCACACTATATTCTTTACAGACCCAGTAATAAATAATTGATTGATTTATTAACCTGAAGCTTTGCCAGTTCAAACAGTGCTACTCTGCTCTCTAAACTTTTTTTTTAGTTTCTGCTCATTACTTTGGTCTGGTGGGTAATATTTCCTCTCCCTGACTTGAGCTACATTGCCAAGGTCACTGAAGTTAGTAGGTTCAGCTTGTTTAATACAGTACCACTCCGATGTGGTTATGGGAAGGATCTATCATTTCCTGTCATGTGGAAATAGCTTTGATTAGAGTCTGGTACTGAATGATGCCTTTATCAACGCATAGTTCTTAAAGCCAAACAAAGAACATAAGACTCACAAGTGATGTGTAAAATGTCAAAATGAGATATTTGATGCAGAGTGGTTGCATGCCTGTATATTTGTTGTATTTTATATGTTAGCCCAGCAAGGTGTCTGAATGTTTGGGAAAAAGAGGTGGGATCTGCAGGCAGGTCACAAGTAGTCTCACAAACCCAGTCAATCCTGCAGAAATGAAGCAAACAAATCTTCCTTATGGCTACAAATTTCCATTCAGGGTTCCCAAAGCAAAAGAAAGATTGCAAAAGGTGTCTGAACCTGAAAGGAATTCACTGAAAATCTCACATCTGCTTCTTGTGCTTCAGAATACCAAAGAGATTTATTGTGTGGTAAAATACCTGTGGATTTTCTATATAAACATTTATAGTGACAAGCGTGTGGTGGAGGATGTGGGGGGCTGCTCCTGAAAGAACCATGAAGAAAGAGTAAAGACACCGCATAGAGACACTGCATTTTGGCTTTGTAATTTTCAGGGGCATTCTATAGGGAGCAGGCAGCATGTTCTTTGGTCTTATCTGTTTGACGTTTGCATGACGCATGATGTTTTTCTTGTCTTGTATTTTCCCGTTTTGGGCAACTCATCCAAGGTTAACAAAGTGTGAACAGGCCTCAGATATCCCCGAGCTTAAAGATGAAAATTACTTAGGCTGTACTTTCAACAAAGTATTGCTGCTGTCTGATGCTATAGAAGATTTAATTTAAAGTGTTCCCTTTGATTAATTCGAGAAAAGATTAAGCAAAATTTTGTCCAAGGGCTGCCAACGGTGTCAGCTTTCTAAATACCAGCAGGTCTCCTGGGGCTTCTCTTGTGTCCTCTGAAAACACCTCTTATTTTTGTCCACTGATTCTCGCTTGTCAGTGCCACTTGGCTCTTGGCGTTTCTGTTTGTCTTGGCTCGTCTGCCTTGCAGTGCTTTTGCTTTTTATTGTTATTGCGAAGTGTTGGAGGTTATATATCACTCCTCGTGTCCCAGAGCAGACCTGCACTGCTCTCTCACGCTGAAATGGAAAGACCATTCTGTTCGTATTTATTTATTTTCTTCCATGCGCGTGGTGCTGATCCTGGTTGGTGTGACTGGGAAGTGCTAAAACACAACAGAGGAAATGGGGCAACAATGAAACATGTCAGAAGTGTAACTTTATGCAGACGTGTCGCTTCTGTGTCCTCCAGCCAGCCACCCTAAATGCTGTCGGGGCCACACTGTACTTGTTATCCACAACTGGCCCTGTCCCATGGCGGAAGGAAACTTGACAAGCCTGCGCATAGTGGCAGGCTTGTCGTGTTTTAAAAGAGCAGCGGTATCAGGGGTCATTTTTAATTTTACGACCTGCAAAAGGGCCAGAGAAAACACTGGGACACATTATGCTTCCAGGCCCTGGACGGCAGCCTCAGACTGCAGCTTTCTTGCGTCAGTGCGGAGGTCCCGTATTTGATGTGTTCATCCGCAGTGGGGATAACATTGTCCTCGTGTTCCACATCACGTCCAGGATAACTCAGTGGCAAATACGTCTAGCCAGTGACCACTCCAGCGGTTTACAAAGCCAAGCCTCACTATGACTCAGACGTTTCCACGGAGCTGTCCGCAGCGAACAGGCCAAACAATGTTCCATCTGAAGGGAAGGCATCAAAGGAGAATCCAAACAAGCAAACAATGCACATCAAAGCCCTCAAATGAAGATGGAGGGAGTTGGAAATTCATTGCCTTGGGCCGACACATGCTGAAATGATTGTGAGTTTTTCCCTCAGTCAGCAGAAGGACTGGAAGGGGCTTTGGGTGAGGGGAGCCTGGCCTGGCTCAGTCCACCTCGCTCGCTCAACAAACCCCGCTCTGACAGCCTCACGTTTTTAATAAGGTGTGGGTGATATGGCTTTTTGCATAAACCTTATGTTTTCAGTTTGGCTCTCTTGGAAGGAGCAGTGACAAGTTCTTCTGATTTTTTTTTTGTTGGTGGGGAGGGAAGTGCAATCTTTAAAATAGGTAGGCCAAAATAAATAGATTTATTAGATCCAGCACGTCAGGACGTAAAGCCTTGGGAAGTTAGCATTGGAATTTTTTCATGTATTTTTATTTTTTATTTCAAGGAATTTCAAGATTTTTCTGTGTTGTTTCGAAAGATACCCGAACAAGCAATTCAGCACTCCAGATGAATAAATGTTAGAAGACTGTTCTCTGTCCCCATCACTAATAAAACTGGTTTACAGCCTTCAAATAGTGCATGATACATGGTGCAGTGGCAGGTCTTTGATTTGTTAATCTTCCATTCACAACTGTTTTTTTTTCCTGGATGTACAACGTTTTGGAGCATCAACCACAAATTTCAAACACTAAAGCTGATGTGGTTTGAAGTCATAAAAAGCTGAATCTTGTGTTTCCCAGCAAACAGGGTACCATACGGCACCATGTCTCTGTTGTCTGTGTTTTGTAAACAGCACAAGATGATGGTGAGGCTTGTGGTCTGAGCTCTTTTTTTTAGATGCAGCCATGTGACTGTAATCACTATCTAGCTCCACTGTTTATTTCCAGCCATCTCAATTGTGCCTGATTTAAAGCCTATTCTTCAGTGCCACTCTTTCCAATTAACAATGGAAAAATACCCAGAGCCAAATGCCACGCTTGCAAGTTTGCGCCATCTTCTACACTGGTGCTGAATCTGCAGTGATTATCTCTTATAGGTTAGCCTGTGGATGAAGGTGTAATTAGGAGGCATCACATTGTTATTGGCACTGTAAAAGTGTCCTTATAACAGACCACCATGTATTGGTGAAGAGGGGAAAAAAAGCACTATGTTACTCAAACAATGCCAAAAGTCCCTCAGTAAACTTAATGACAGACACATTTTTATCACCCTTTGTTATTCATTAACACTATTGTAAATTAATACAAGGCTTTGTAGTAAGAACAAATGGGATGGTAATCTGTAAATAGAGCTATTGTCTCATGTGTTGGTGGTACGAGTAATCCATTGGAACATCTTACGCTGTGTCGAGGTATTTTTATTAGTGTTCACAAAAACAAACTAGGCCCTGTTTTAGCTTGCCAAGCAAAACAGCAGGCAAACACTTAACAGCCACTATGGAATGTTTTGTGTCAGGCCTAGTAGCTGTATCTTTAGCTCTTGATCTAGGTGAATGAAACATCCGACACAGCTTGGAGTCTGGATAATGAGAGATGTTATTAACATGTTGTTACAGTGTAATAAAATACAATGTGTATACAATAAAACGCAATGTTTTTCAAAATAAAATGTGTGTGTGTGTGTGTGTGTGTGTCTGATTTTAGTCTTGCGAGTATTTTAAAAGTTTGAATACTGTGTGAGTTTAATGTCCTAACCATGACCTTGCACGCATCCTCTCTTCCAAGTTCTGTCTGAGTAATTCCGGACATATCTGGCAACTGATGTATAGAATCAGCATCTCTCTGGGTCCCGCCCACCTTCTCTTCATCCCAAATAAAATCAGGAAATCTAATAGGGACTAACAGAACTGATCTGCTGCAGAACGCTCCCCTGATCCCGATCCTCCAATGCCCAACAGGGCCAATCCGGTTGCAGAGTCAGCCGTCTCCCGGGACGACTCTAACCCAATAGGCCACAGTCATCCGTCAGTCTCCTGTCACATCCCTCAGCTCTCACGTTCACAGTTGTCTCCACTTCCACAGCAGTCCCTCTTGTTTCTTGAAAATCGCTTTCGATTTCCAGGATGAAAGAGCACCTAACGGCCATTGCTCTCGGAGAAAGCCCGTCGTGCTGCGGTTGTAAAACAGCTTAGATATCTGTGCAGCGCTGGCCAGGTGGTCGTTGTAGCCCATGTAACCGGAGCAGTGAGGCTTGGCTAGACTTCGCTCTTCCTCCGTGCCCAGGTGGTGGACGCCATTGCTATGGGCCGTTTCCAAAAAGCAGAAAGTCAACCTTCTACAGTATGCAAACCGCAGTCAGGTGAAGGCTGCTGGACAGTAAATACTGACCTTGACAGAGATTAAGAACAATAATGACCTTGGCAGACACCATTTTCCTTTTGAAATTGCTGTGCTCTGCAAAACGAGAGGCTTAAAAAAGTCTCTCCTCTCATCTTTTTTTCAGGTCATGTCAAAGCACAGGCCTTTTTCATCTATCGTTCTTTTTCCTCAGCAGTTTGTGTGGTGCTTTGTTTCCATGGGAAGAACTGCACTGTAGTAAAACAACCGTGAGTTTTAGAGTAATTTAACTAAGGTATGCATGTAAACATTCAGTTTTTATTCAAAACATAAGGGGACAAACAGATGGATTATCACACTACTCATAAACAAATCTGGTAAGATGTGGAGACTGTTTTTTTTTCCTGTATGTTGTTACATCAGAAACTAAACGTGGTTATTTTCAACCTAATCGAATCTCCCTCGATATTTCCATGTGTTTGTGTGTTTAAATGCAAATGCAAATGCTGAGATGATTTTTTTACCCCTTTTTTCCCTCTCTATGTCTTGGAATGTTGGCTTCTTTTAGCATATCTCTCACGTTCCATTATCTGAGAATTTTCAAACTCCCTTTGAGTGGCTTCAGGCAGTACCTGTTGGACAGTCTCAGCTTCTTGCAGTCCGACTCTCTCTCCCTATATCCCCCTTTACCATTCAGCGGGCCAGAAGTGGTAAATCCCGTCGGAGTTTTCCTCCTGGTGGTATTGAATTCAGTTTGGATTACTCTCAGTCACAAAAGGTTTAGTATCTCCCTGGAACTTAACGGCGTAAGAGTGTGGTGAGAACCATATCTCTCTCAAGGGAGCAGTGGGGGGTCTGAGCTTCGAAGCTACACGGCTTCTTTTCTGTCTTATTTTCTTTTTCCTCCCTCTCTTTTTTTCACTCCTTTTTTTCAGTTTCAAAGCCAGAGCAGGGCTGATTCTTTCCATTCCAGGCCTTGGTAAGGCGGCTGCCAGAGATGTGAAAGCAGTCTGTTTCTCTGCTGCCTTCTGCAGTCTCAGCACTGTAAATCTCAATGTCGCAGCTCCCTCTTTCTCACATTTCACTCTCTCTCCCCCTGCCACAACAGACATCAGGGCACTGGCCCTTACTGGGACATTGTGCCATGCTTTGTTTTGACTCAGCTTCTGCTGAGACCTGTTCAGTATGATCACAGAGAAATGACAACCCAGCAATATCAGTAGGCTTTTCTGTTCTCCCTTGCTCTCTTCCAACTCTCCCTTCCCTTCCTTCTTTTGCTGTCGTGTGTGTGTGTGTCTCAAGTAGGGCTGGGCGGTATATCGATATTTAATCAATATCGATATAATTTCAAACCACAATATGATTTTTGACATATCGTATATATTGGTTATGACTTGTTTTTTAATCCAGAGACAAGTATTCCGCTTTTTTCTGCTATGCATCGTCTGTGCACCAGCTTCCTTGCCACTGATAGCTCAGTGCTCCTTGCTTTGAGTTAGCTCCTCCCTTCCCCTACTCATGTAGACCGAGTAAACAACAATGGCGACTTCCATAGAATGCATGAGTTATACAGATGGAGAATGGCGCGGAAAGGTTATTGTGGCCAAAAAAGCGAAACAACGGTTCGGTCATTTTGAAATGGAGGCCACCGGCAAGTATATGAAGAGTGTTACAAACTCCGAGGACAGACCGCCACAAAACCAGTGGGAACTGAGCAAAACTTCAGAACTCTTTAGCATGCAATGTTCCCTAACTCTATGACAGAAAAAGCGGCGGTGGAGCATAACGTTAAAATCAATTGCCGTATCACGGTGGACATGGCATCAATTGCCGTAGTGGAACGCGGATTTGTGTTGTTACTTTACAAGACAAGAACTGCCGCGACTATGATGAGAGAGCGCGATTGGCATTTGAACTCTGACGCAATGACAACAGACGAGTGGAGTAAAGTTAGCAGAACCTGTGAGTCCTACATTTGTGTCACATTACGGCGGAGACTCTTAACTCATTCGTTTTCTTTGCACAAAATATACAAATGGAAAGAAGGCGCACATGTTTGTTATTACTGTTGCACAGTTTAGTTGAGAACTTGTTATTTTGAAAAAAAAGCTCTTTATATTATTTTCATTATTTATTTTATAGACACTTTATTTTATTTATTTTATTTATTTATTTATTTTTCTTTGCTGGAAAGATATCGAGATATATATCGTATATCGATATATGAGAGAAATATATCGAGATATACATTTTAGTCCATATCGCCCAGCGCTTCTCTTCTAGCGGTCTGTGTGGAATTCCGTCTGTCTCCTCCTTTCAATCTGTCTGTGTGTCTGTCTGACTTGGCCTGTTATTGCTGGTTAATCCAATGGCACTCTGTCTGACTGATGGCACCTGAGATGCCTCCAACTATTTGCCCAGTGCCTCAGACCACCCACGGCATCAGTGCTGAGTGGGCGCTGTGGTGTGTCTTTGATGAATGTCTGTGCCCCACCCTGCCACTGCGCCCGCTTATCCCCAATCCCTGCATGCCCGCCTTAGACGGGCAGACAGTGGGCGCAGCGGGTCAAAGGCGTGTTATGGTAAGAGCCGATATGGGTACCCTGCACAGCAAGCCTTGTCTGAGAGTCAGACACATGACGAACGAGAGGAGGAGCGAGTTGTGGTAATGAGGACTAGAAGGGGATCAAAACACAGGCACACACATACCCACACACCCACAGAGACGAAGGGGAGAACTCGCTCAGTGCCTCAGGAGATTAGAGTAGGCATACAGCATCAGGATGAAGCAGTAGACTGGGATTACCAAGGGTAGGGCGAGGGAGGTGGGGTAGGGCGTGGGGAGGGGAGGATGAATTGAATTTGAATCCAGCTCATGGAAAACTTTGCAGTACTATTTGGAAAACATTGCCGTCGATGTGTAGGCTGTTAAACGTTTAACAGAATATATGAGCTAATCTGTCAATTGATGATAATAGCCTATATGCATTTGTGTCAAAGCCAGATTTTTTCATGTCAGAAAGTAGGCTAATGAAGCATAGTACCCTGACTGCACAAATGACAGAGAGCTGTGAGCCAATGAAATGCAGAAAAAACAAAGGCTACAAAGTAAATTGACATGGAATGCAGTCCATTGTCCACTCTTCCACTATACTGTTCAAGCAGATACGTATGACCAAATCACTCGTTATACAAAGTTTTTTTAACACCACTCGCCTTTCTAGGGAAAACCAGCGTGTTTGTCTTCTATGAGAATAACAGATAGCATATAGACATCCATGAGCCCACATTTTGTTAAAAACATGGCCAGGAAATCATGTAATGGAAATATTGTGGAAAAACATGGCCAGGAATTAACTATCTGTTTTGTTTTTTCGGATATAAACAGTTACACTGTGAAAATGGCCAATTCTGGTTAACTTGAAAATAAGCAGGCATTCACTCCCAAGTAACATTGTGTGACACGCTGTTTCCATTGTGCACACTAACATGACGTGAACAGACTGATTGCCACTGGTTGGTCTGAGAAGGCTGTCGCAGGTTTAGGCTACATGAATAGAATCAACTCTGACGAGTCCAGTCCACTTTGAATGTGTTTGGGTTAAAAGACGATAACATTTCTGCCATTAGTTTTAAATGAAGAGAGAGTTGAATAATCTACACATTACAATAGAGTAACAATAAAATTATTTTAAGCTACATCCAAAAACTGTTTTAGTTCTAGTTAGCATAAAGTTATGTTGCCATATAGTTACTTCTATTCATTTGAATTCGAAGGTGGGTTCTAGGTCACACAAAATGTTTGGGTTGGTTGAGACGTACAGTGTACCGCATCTACTTTGCCTTATCCTAATTTTAAGATGGCCAGTAAGCATAAATAAGCCACAATATTCTGTTTGTGCTAAACCTCTCCCTACTCACCACATACAGTATATACTGAGGTGGTACCCTATCGGAATGGAAACACAAAGGACATGATTCCAAAACTAGGTCAAGTCAAGCAGGCACTATGTGTGGAAATGCAACCTAAAAAAACAAGCCTCAAGTTAGCATTTCATGATTCTTATTTTGGTTGATACTGTGGTCTCTTTTCCAGGTTTGGTGGGTCCCTGAATTCTGTGAGTTGGCTCTAAATAGTCCCCTTTTGGATCTGATCAACTGCCAAGTGTTGGAGAACTTGGGATACAGAGAGCTATTACATTATGTTAGACTGCCGTGAAAAAGCACCTGCAGTGTTCCAGGAAAGGTCAGTTGCATGTGAACAGGCACTATAACTTTATGCAATAGTGAAGTATTTTATGACTACTTGATGAGTGACTGGACACTAAATAACATGCACCATTTCAAACTCAGTCCCAGCAGATGCATACAGTATACAGTAGTCATCATAAGGACATCATGCATCCATAACAAAACCTTCACAAGCTGATCAAGCACTTAACCCAAATTTGCTCAATGTAAAACCTGTCCCTTGTGTAATAATTAGTTGTTATGGATAAAAGCATAAATTATTGTGTACATTGCACAGATGCAGGTTCATATTTTTACAGGGTCCATGTCAAGAACAAAATGTGTGAATATCATAGCTGCATGGAAATATAAATGTGATTATGTTTCTCCTCTAGTCTCAGAGCCTGTTTCACATGGATTAATATGGACTCACTTAAAGATACGCTGCAGGCACTGTGCAGCTATAGCATCTGTCGGGATCTTGAAAAGGATTACAATCCCAGAGAGTATGTGAGTCTGGCTGGTAGAAATTGTGCCAATTCAGGATTGGCTCTGTCCCAGCGCCAGGTGCATTCTGGGCCATTCACGTGCATTTAGCTCTAAAAGCATCCTGCTCTCTCTGCCCGTCCTGATTGTGTTGTGCGTCATTCACAATTATTCAGACTGACACAGTGCTGAAGTTTTGGCCATCATGTTGGCATAGTCCCAGTGTGCTTACCTCCCCAACAGGAGAACCATAAGTGGTGAGCATACGGTGAGCATGCTGCTATAGCATCCAGATGGCTACTACACATTGGTCACATTGGTTGTTGTAACATTATTTTCACTTTTTCCCCACTGCAGATTGCTTTGGAGCATAAAGTTGAATGTTCATTTTGTGTAAGGCTTAATAATTATTTTTTATATATCCTGTTTGAGGTGTGTTCGCTACCTCTGACACTCAGTGTTCACCTTGATAACCTTGGAGGGTCTAACTTGATAAATTATAGCCCTTTCCATGACCAGAATCTGGAGAATGATCACAGGCATACATCTTCGATGATGCATGCTGTTGCTATTAGAAACCTTCAGGGAAACACAGTACACACACTAAAATTGTAAGAAAAAAATATATATACATATTTTTACTTATTTCATATTTTTACTAAATATATATATTGAACATTCCTGTTCTGTTTTTCCACCATATGATAGATAGCCTGTTATTCAACTCTGGCCTCAATTGCAGGCATCTCTGCTGCACACCTGCTGTAGTGGCTCCAGAAATTCAAAGGGATATTTATGCCAGGCCAGGGCCATTTTGGGGCCAGCTGTGTGTGTTGCAGTGGTTGCTGCTGAGCAGTACCATACAGTGGAAGCTTTTTGCACATTCTGTTGTGTCTCGGGAAAAAAAGACTGGTAGTGACGTTGATATTGTTCTGGGCAATGTCAATGGGAAGGCTGAGCATGACCAGACCTTTACATAGTGCAGACAGCCCTCCTCCCTGTGGCCTTCATAGAAGATAAATTATGTATCTCCCAGCTGCACCTTCTGCGCAGCATTCCATCTGATCCTTTGCTTGGGCATCTCTCCCTTTCACCTGGAAACACTTTTTCTCAGTGGTGCTTGGCAACATCTGGCCACATTAGACTTCATGCTGTTCTGGGAGGTCAATATGTGGACACTTTTTGGCCTTCTTTAGATTTTAGCCTTGCAAAAGTAGCTCTGGCTCTCAAAAGTGCTGTTTGCGGCATGTACAAAATCAATATGGAAAAATTGGATCCATTTATAATGTTCGCCAATCGGCTTCTATCTCTTTATTAACAAGGTCCATTTCCAAAGGTCCCTCAGGCAGACCTGGAGTTGCTAATCAGGGAAGGTGGAAAGACTACTGATGAGCTGTTCTACTTTCACCCTTTTTTGGTTTGGTTGGCAGAGTTATTTAGGTAATTTGACAATTATTTTATATTCTCTTAAAGTAGCCTACAGGTTTATTTGAGAATAAAGCCACATCATTAAAGAGCCCATAGAATGCAAAACCACATTTACCTTGTTATTGTTGAATTTAGGTAGCTTAAGGTATCCAACGGACCACACCGACACTCCCAACACCATCTTCCGCCTCCTTCTATGTAAATTTCAGGCTAGAATTTGCCGGGCTGTAAAAAACCAATCTGAAACTAGTGCTCGGTGTACGTAGACAGTGCAAAGCTACACCTCCTCCATTACATTGTCCAATCCAAAAAGCTCTAGCTCTAGAATCTTTGGTCCAATCAAAATTGTTTGTAACAGTCTCTTGTCCAGCCCCCTGTTGCTTTGGAGGTAGGCTATAAACGCACTGTAGTCTATGTAGGCTAATAGCTAGCTAACATTGAGAACGGCAAACGGCTCTAAGAAAAATAAGTGCATGTTGAATTTCTGTTTGAAATAAGTGCATGTTGAATTTCTGTTTAACTGGAGAACATACAAAAAAAATGTCAGCACGCATGTGTAACGTTCCAGGATGTACTGGGCTGGGGTTGTCCGGAATTTGCACTACCTTCCTCAAGAACCTCGCATTCAACGGGAGTAGTTGATTTTTATCTACAACCACAAGATTGGCCGTTTGCTCTGGTCAATTCACCTCATATTGTTTCGCCAACCTTGGACTGTATCAATCCGGCTTTTCACGAACACTACGCCTGAAACCAGGATCTATTTCAATATTCTCCAACAACAACCGATTCTGCCGGTAGGTAACCACGCTAGAATTCAGTGTTTTTTGGTCGCCTTAACCATAGCATTATAGACTGGTATTTCTATGGCCTTAACAGTTTGCCTACTTGAAAAGTTGTTGCACACTCGGTCACTAAAGTGTTGCTAGCAAGCATAACAACGGATACTAATGTCGCATTTCCCCCAGGCTTCTGTGCTTAGATAGCCCCAGTGTTGCATTTCCATTACCAAGTTTTAACACCGGGGTTTTAGGTGAACTTGGAATGTTTACTATACAAACGTAATAGCCTACGTTAATTTCCCGGTAAAGATGCATATCGCCGTCTATCATAGCATTTCATGACCTCAGACATTAGTGCTGAAACTAAAACGTAGCCTATGCCTACATAATATTAAATTGTAAATGGTTCTGCATAACGTTGTCATAAAGGCTGACATCCTATTGTGTGTTTAGTTAGCTCAGATAGTTAACCGATTTTCTGCTGAGAAACAGACCTGCTGCTTGCTTGTAGTGTATGGCGCAAACACAGCGAGATATAAATTAAAACGGTAAGGGGAGCAATAAAACTGTAATCTGCATACAGTCTATATAGCCTACAGTTGGGGTCAGACTTGGATTTTTTTATAGCGGTAGCAGTAGACTACCTTCAAGCTAAATTTCCCCTTCACCTAAGATTCACTGACCTATCCTTGTGCGTTCTGAGATTCCTTGATGAAGTTCGAAGTTGTTGAGCCAGCATCGTTTATCTTTGGGCCAGAGTTCTTGCAAGTGGCTGTTCACTTCTTTAGTCTGCCTTAAGTTCTTAAAAACAAATGTCATTATGCTACAAATTGAGCAGCTCTAATTTGACATTAGGCTCCATCTGGGGCTACCGTTGCAGCATATTGACCTGCTACTTGCTTAGGTGCAAACGTAACGCGATAAAATAGAACGGTATGTTAAAAGGGGAGCGATAAAACGTTTACGGACACTATCGTGTCCTCGGTTCTCTGAACTTGAGAAGTGAATACAGTCTGTATAGCCTGCAGTTGGGGTCAGACGTAGTTGAATTTGTTTTCTAGCAGTAACGTTAAGAGTGTCAATGAAACTAGGGAGCCAATCTGCTTCAGCGAAAAAACAGCCAATAGGCCTCACAATGAACTAGCCAATCAGCGCCACGGGGCGGGAAAGGGTGGGAAATACGAAAATTTTTAATGAGTATACATTTCTGAGCATGGAATAGACGGCCTAGAAATGCTCCTGGGTCTTTTTCAGCCGCACAAATTTGCATACACAATTATTGAGGCTCAAAGAATATTTTATGATGGTCAAAAAATGCATTCTATGGGCTCTTTAAAGCCAGAGCGGGTTGCTTTGGACAGTCTGAGAAAATGTACTTAAAATATACCTTAAATATCTATAATCTGCAAAATACATCCACATTCAGCATTAAACTCCGAGCCATGCCATCAGAAAGCAGGAATGTCAAGTTTTAGTGGACAAGTCAAAGTCGATTTCAAGGCTCTGTGTGTTTTCAATTAGGTTAACATAATGTTATGTGCTAGTTTAATGTGCAACTGAAAATATCCTTCTAGAATGTTGAGAGTGCATCTATAAACGAGCACATTTTTATGCTGATATGTAATAGCTCCCAAAGAAATACACATGAGAATGGATTCTGAGTCCATGCAAGGGTGTTTATAAAAGACTAATTATAGCTGCCTCAGTTACTTATATTAGTGAGTGAGTTTATGCTCCAACCAAAATTGTTATTATATTCCCCGCAGCTGGGATCCACTGTTCTTGCCCTTTTATCATCGTGTAACATTTCACAGGCTTTCCGGAACGAGGGAATATTCATGAAGCAAAAAGCAGCTCCAACGTGCGAGGATTCAGCCCATACTGAGCCAGCGCTCTGCTACATCTACAATTATGATAGACTGGGGATCACCACAGAGAAGAAAAGTGTTCTGATCTAATTGCAGAATTGTTATGGTGTGCTTTGGTTTGTGAAATACCACACACAAATATGCATGCACACTAGCAATGATTATTCTACAAATTTCAAATAAAAATATGTCTGGCTGATGAATCATCATTTAAACATTGGTAGGAATATATATTTTACATGCAATTGATTTGTCCAATGTTTTTAATAAACTGTAAATATGTAAAATAACACGCATAGTATACATGTAGCATTAGCACATTAAGCAGGACATAACATATGACATAAAGGAAAGGGGGGGGGTTGTCCTTTCTACCTCTGCAAGCTTTCTGAAGTTCATAAACATTTCCCTAGCTAATTAATAGCGCTTGATAAGGTGTGACTTGCCCAGGCAGATCTGTTTGTTCCCTTCCATGCCTGCCCTGCCTTGTGGTCGGAGAGCTTTTACAGAGAACATATGCATGGAAACCACTCAGCCGAGAGAGACAGAGAGAGAGAGAGTCTCTGGCGCTTGGCAAGAGAGGTCAGCGCCTTCATGCTCCACTGGACTCTCCTCCCAATGCTCAGCTGTCTGCTCTCTCTCTTTCTCTCAAGTGTTTCAGGGCACACAAGGTAAAACATAAACCCACTTTATATATATATATATATATATATAAACTCAAACTAGTCTTCTATGTCTGTGTCCTGTTTTGGCTTGAAGCCATCCCCTTCTCAACTATGTGTAGCATTAAACCATCATGCTACCATGTGGGTTGGAACTCCTTAGCGCGCACACACACACACACATACAAACAAGACTCATTTAAGAAAAAAATTACACAACTTGATGGTAAGTGTAGCCCGGTGATGGTGAGTCCACACACATACATGAAAGTAAGGTAGAACTGCTGCTTCCCATCAATTCCAGTCATCATGATACCACCAGCTTAATATGATTTACACGGTCTGCAGTTCTATGCCTAGATGGTCTTGGATGCCACTAGAACTTCAGTGGTAAAAACACTATCCGTCCAATCAGCAAACTGAGAGGCTGAGACTGATTGTGTTCCACTTAAGCCTTGGGTTTGAAAGAGTCAGAGCAGGAACATACAGTAACATACAACCTACTGTATGTACTACTACTACCACAGCCAAATGGTTAGTGATTGATTGGAGGCAACCGCAACAGTTTTAAAGTTAAAAGGGACCACCGAAGAATCAGTCAGAAATCCGACATGGCACAAGGCCCTTTGCATGAAGAGAAATAGCTTAAAAAGCAAATAATACACACCAGAACCAGTCCATCATGCCCAACCCAAAAAGTTCCTCCTAGCTGAGGGTTGGAGGTAAATCAGTGACAGATGACTCATGCTGAACCACACTTCCTCTTCCTCCTGTGGAGAGGGGTTAAAGGTCACAAGTAATGGTAATGCCCTTTATGACTAGAGTGCATTAACAGGTCAAGCATGCAAATAGCCAGTGCGACTGACAGTGGAGTGAATCTGAGGAAGCAGCTGTATAGAAAGTGTTTGAAACCACAAACTTTAAATCCTGCATTGAAACCTTGAAACCTTAACTATTTATTAGCTAATCTGCTTTAAAGGGTTTTCTGAGTTGGAGTTTCATGCACTCACTCACAAACACACATCCTTTCACTGATTCATCTTTCTCAATTATACACTTTTTGTGCCCAAGCTTCTTTGCAGAGTTGAAGTCAGTAAAGAATGCTGTCCAAGGTGATAAGGTCCATCAAAGTGAGTAATGGAGAGTCAGGTGTCCTCCTGTTCACTGAAACAATCTGCACACCATATGGGACATAAATTCACCTCTACCTGAGTGTGTGTGTGTGTGTGTGTGTCTGAGTGTGTGTGAGTGAGTGAGAGAGAGAGATAGAGAGAAAGAAAGTAAGAGAGAAAACAGGAGGCCTGATTTGACCTTCCTGCCCTTGTAAAGTCCTGTTGGTGCATCTGTTGCTATCCAGTCAAACTTAGAGAAGATACACATAACACAATGCTACACAGATCCATTTGTATAGCATGACATGGAGATAAAAGTAGTAGTATCCTACAGACACACTCAGAACTCAACTGTGCAAACTACTCTCATTTTCTCCAGAGCCCATTTGGATTGGATAATTAGAGACTTAAGTCTGGATTTGTTCCTGGTGGTGACAACATTATGGCCAATGTCCCTGTGGTTTTGAATAATTCATTATGCATCCCGACTCGCTGTACAATTAATCATAGGTTTTGCCGTGGAGGTGGGAGGAGTTGGATTTCCAAAGAACTTCCAATAAACATATGCAAATCTGACTCCCATTGTAAACATATGTTTTTCTGCTTAAAGTGTGCGTATTTATAAAAAAGCATGACTTAGTAGTAGGTTACATCTTGGATGAAAAAAGACCACAGAGTAGCACACCACACACTCTCACAGGTCATGAACGCAAGGAACATCTCAAAATGTTTCTACTCCCAGATTTTGCCTTTGAGAACATTTGGGGAATGCTGTCACACACAATCTCACATATCACATGCGTTTCAACGTTGGAATAGACCACAGCACAATGTATGGTTATTGTTTTACAAAATCACGAGAATATTTCTTTTTTTGTCTGGCAGATAATCCTTGATGAGTGATGACAACCGACTCCACCAACTCTTCGGGCTATAAAGCTGCCCCAGGAAACAAGCCTTGAGCGCTTGGAATGAATCTGATTGTGGCTTCAAGCCTCGTATTAAGTCTTCAGTAGCATGTGGCCAGGAGCTTTAAAAACACCCACGGATATAAACACCGTGCACTTTTCTCCATGTTCTCCCATGCATTGCATCTGTCCTCTTATCAGGCAATGTAAAGTGATGAATAAAGGTGACCTCACTAACACACCATGACACAAATCATTTTCGCTTCCCTCAAGATTATATAATTTATGCCGTGGGATTGTCCAGTGGCCTGTCAGGATGCTGGCAGTCTCTCTGTTTGAACTGCTCACTCTTAAATGAATTCTATGGTCTGCCAGGAAGCAGGGGTAGGACTTCACTGCACTACGCTAGTGATCAGTGACATCTTTCATGAAGAAGTAAACACTGCAATTATGGTAAAAAAAAAAATAAAAAAAAAAGTTGCATTTAAATAGTGACTTTCTCCAAGGTCACTTTATATGTCAAACAAAGAAAATAGAACACACAAACACACTTATATGTACATGTACACAAAATAGCTTGGTGAAGACTGGCAAGTTTATTTAGTAGCCCTAGAGGAGAGGTGCTCATGAAACTGAAAGAAGTTTTTAGATATTATGAGGTTCAATTAATCATTTCTTTGACTTTTAGGCTCTCCACAATTTGTAATAAATAATCAGTTAGATTGAAGTTGTTGGCCTATTGGACCTTTAGTCAGTCAATATGAAGGTAATTCCAAGTAGTGTCCATCTTTTCAAACTGTTTGGTTCTTATGAGTGCATCATTCGGGTAACTCTACTGCACTGATTTTCGCGGAGGTTGTCAGTGTGAATACAATATGCACTAAGATGCTAAAGTGTGCAGCCAGTAGAGTAGAGTGGAGCTGAATTGAGAGAAGAGTTTTTGTGTCTGAGTGCACACTACTACTGTAGCCCATCACACTCATTCCATCCTGGAATGTCTACCCCGATGTCATCCCTTTCATCAATCTCTCTATTTCTTACTTTTTCCCTGTCACACTCTGTTCTTTCCATATACACCACCACCAGTTTCATTCTGCAGTGAGTTTTCAAGCTGCTCCAACAGGGCGTGTGTGTGTGTGTGTGTGTGTGTGAGAGAGAGATGAAGGAAAACTAAAACTGTAAATCACCACACACTACCGGCATCCTGCAGCCGAATAGCTTACTGCTCCACGAGCCCAGATTGTGGGGGCTGAGAGCCGCATGTTTGCTCTGTCCCAGCCGGCTAGCCAAGCGTCCTGCTGGATATCAGGAATGCTTGTGCAAGAGAGCTTAGACTTTCCAAACACTTACTCACCAGCCCGACCCGCTGTGTGTTGTTCGGCATGCCTCAGCGCTGGTATTGCTTTTATCAATTGTGGGACTGTAGCCACCAGGACATGTTGAAACCATTACCCCGTAAGCTGAAAATCATTGGCATTCAGAGATGCACACATCAGGGGACTTGACACGTTTTGAATATGACATTTGCTATTCTGAATCAAATCGTCCATATAAATTTTAACATCAGCTAAAGTGGTCCTATCACACACAAACATATATCAGTCCAGATGTTTTTTGTTTCCATGTCTTCATCACTAGATGAAAAATACACAAGTAATTGACTGGATCATTATTCTTTTCTAGAATGTGTGACATCTGTCCAAAGTTGGATGACATCTGTCAAAAGTTCTTTTAGCAGGAAAGTTAGAAAAGTCCCTGAAACTCTTCAGTTGCAGAGTTCTACTCGGTCCTGAGGAGGCACATGAGACAGGAGAGGTTGAAACCTGTCAGGCAGTAAGATGAGGGACAGCTTGGGATGAGGGAATCTGAGAAGAGAGGAATAGCAGGAACGGAGGACAGAACGGCAAGCTGTCCACTGGGCGTGTCGAAAAGAGAGGATGAAAGACATGGAGAGAGAGACAGAGTAAAAGAGGGAGAAGAGCAAAGTGGAGAAGAGAAAGAAGTGGTGCGTGTCGGTGCTGAATCTCTGTCTCCAGCGCTTAGGCGTGTTTAGCCTGAGGTTGATCTGCATGAGCGGTTTCATGTCAATGGCAACCAGTTGTTGTTGACGACCATCGTAGGTCTGTCATTATCGTCTGAAAATATTCAAACCAACATGTTATCTGTCCCTCCAAAATATCAGGCTTGTCTACACTCAGTAAATTGCAAGATTTTCTTCTTCTATGTTGGAAAGATGTTTTAGTTTGTCTAGTTCAGTATTGAGATGCTCTGTTCTGTATAACCTATGAATGTTGAGATTTTCAGTAACTTCATTTGATTTTAAGGCTACATTTACACATACCTGGGTGTTTTCACGTTTCGCAGTTTACACGCAAACGTGAATACAGAGTTTTCCAAAATCTCCACTTTTGCCAGAGTTTTTTTTTTAGAAAGAATCGTTATCAGAGGCGATATCTCCGTTTGTGTGTAAATGAAAGGCGCAAATGAAGGGAAAAGTGTGCGTTTTTAAGAGAAAACGTGTATGTGTAAATGGGGTCTTAATGTGCCTTGTGATTAATTGTCCTAATCATTTCAACAGATGCTGTTGAATGTAGCCCAGCTGTGGTTAATATTACTTAATGAGTAATCAGTACTGCTAGATTGCCCTTCCCAATGAACTTACACCGAGTGCAGTCATTTAAATGATAAGACAAAGTACAAAGTGAAGTCTTATGTAAAGGTGAAAGGATAACTAATTATGTAGGGCTCACTAGTAATTCAAACAGATGTAATAGGTATGTGTTAGGCTATGATATATTATTATATTATACTATTATATTAAAACCTTGAGGTTTTATTGGCTTTGAATGGGGCAGTCCCAATGTTAAAGGTCAGTTATTTCTGTATAATGACAGCTGCAAAAGTATAAAGACAAGTTTGTTTTTGCTTTATTCCCATCTGCATATTATTCAGTAGAGATCATTCACTTGTCATAACAGAACTTTGTTGAAAGTGAAGTTCAGCTATGTTGCAAACTATTTGTTCTACGGAAGCCACAAAATAATACATTATTTTAAGACATTTGCAGGAAATGTTCTGTCATCATAATGTACTTTTGGCAAGTATCTGTATAATAATCAGGACAATGGATCGTCTACTAGCCACTGCGGGAAAATATTTTTTAGGACAAAAAAAAGTGACAGGAACACTGCAGATTTTTTTTGTAAGCACTGTAGTTTGTGAAATTTCTATGCACACATATTTTTACATTTCTGTCTATGTCAAGTGGGTTGCTTGTCAGAAAGGCACTGGAGGGTGGCCACTGAAGAGACGGGCATTAGAGGTATCAGAGATGGTCTCTAGGCAGAGCAAGATATGGTACATCATGGTAGTTTATGTCTATGAGGGGATATCAGATCTGGACTGCATAACTAGGCATGTCACTGATGTGCTTAGCTGTGGGAAATACTATGTACTAATATAATTCAAAACAAGCTTGTCTGAGGTAAGGTTGGTTATCTCTGGATAACTTCTGGTTTCTGCCATAGACCTTGGTTCCAGGATTAGTCTTATTATGTAGGATCCTATCTACCATCTTTGGCATACACTGTATTTTTATGAACATGGGACAAGGCAGCAGCCATCAGGCGAACACAATCAATGAGTGAGCAGAGCTCCTTTCCTCCTTGCCTTTGATGTTTAGCCTTTGCTGCAGTATTGGATTGTTGGGGTGGATAGTGATGGAAAGCCCCTGGCATCCCGACTGAACTCATTCACCCCTTGCCTAAAAAGAAAACAACTTTTAAGTTCAAACTGATTTTTGAAAAGGAATTTGTATAATTTATCTAAAAGGTTTGGAAGTTTGAAGTTGCAAATAAATGAGTCCTATTCATTTTTAAAAATGACCTCAACTGACCATAAAAATATCAGACATTATCTATTGATTGTAATGTTTGTAATGTTATCGAATAAGGATCCAGCTGCACAACAATCTTAAAAACAAAACAGGAGAATACACAGCAAACACAACAGTACAATACACATGAACAGTACAATGCACATGAACAACAAGGAAACGTGAGGGTTTAAATATAGAGACCAAAACAAGGGAACAGGTTAGACCAGATAAAAACTAATGAAACTATTAATCAACATGACTATGTACAGGTGAGGGGCAGGACTAGAGACAGACACATGGCAAGGATAAACAAAGCACCATAACATGGGACCAAGAAGTAAACAAGGACTAGACAAAAAGTGACACATGAAACAGGACACGACAGGACATGATTGGTCATCTTGCTTACCCTGTGAAACTAGATTTGGGAATTATCTTAAGGCAAATCTCGTATAGACGAGTCTAGTTCAGGAAGCATCAGCAATATTGCTAACAAATGCCACTAGAAACCAATAAAAGGTTAGTTATCAAATAAAGCTTTTTGACTGAACACACAATACATGGATTTCTTCTGTGGCCTGTGCTGCCAGCCTCAGGTAGTGTTTAAAAAAGAGCTGAAAAAAAGAAAAAAAGAGCTGTTCTTTCTATTTTTCTCCTTGTCACCTCAAGGATACTCTCCTTACCTGCGTTCCCGCGGGCATGATGGATAACCGTCCTCGTCTGGCGTCGTGTACATACATTTATCGTCTTGCTTCGGCTGAGAGGTGACCAGAGGGCAAGAGCTTTACTGTACATCTCTCCTCCAAATGACAGCTCTGACAGCTCTACATTAAGAGTCTCAGGGCCGTGCTCAATGGGGGACAGGCAAATTGTGCTGTTTTTACCAGCTTAAATTGGTCCCATATGGAGCTAACATATATAATGTATTTTGGTTGATTATCCATCAACAATATTTGCTGAGTGGTCTTGTGCGTCTTGTACAGGTATGGCACTTTATTTCAACTGCTTGAGAAATACATGTACTTGTGTGACAGGTAACACAGTGAAAAGGGATAAATAAATGTCCATGCAGTTACTCGGCTGTTTTCATGCTGTCACAAATCTGTGTTTTTGTGTGTATATGTAACAGCATGTGTTTTTTTCAGCATGATAAGTCGATTGACGAGCTACAACCTTATAAAGGTCTTTGGTCAAACTCTTTTAAGTTTCATAATTTGTTGGTGCTTCAGTGCTCATGTAGACGGTCACCATATATTTTTCGGCTGAAATCCAAGCACTTCTACAGAATAAAATTTTCAATCTGTTCCCTTGTCCTACCTGTTCGTCAATCGACTTATTGTGATTTAATTTCAAGATGGCAGTGACCACAAAATTCTGTACCTGTTTACTTTCAAAGTTCTCACTGTCTCGTTTTAAATGTCAGGGCCCTCAGAAGTCTACCAATGTGTTATATATGTTTGTACTCGGTAACATCTTCCAGTACAGTCCAGGTCCAAGTCACACCGGATTTGTCCTTTAAGTTAAAGTAAATTAATATTCCTTTAAAGTTCATTGTACATGTACACAGCGGCCAAAGATGAAGGAGACAGAACAGAGCATAAAATGAAGGGGTGCGGGTGGGGGACTTCCATCTCTCCCACATGCTGAGAAACTAATGGAGCTAGCATTTCCCAGCAGTAACCTGTTAGGATTAGAGTATACAGCAGAGACAGGAATCGTTTGGGCAGTCAAAACAGACCAGTAACAAGTATGTTCATGATCCACGACCCTCCGCTAGACAGATTGTTCACTGGGGATCTTAAAGGGATAGTTCGGATTTTAACACATTGAGCCCCTTTCACAGGTTGTCTAAAATGAAATAAAGTTGTTGACACCAAAATCTTGATGATTGCTCCTGTCTCGGCTATTTGGGAAATATAGAATCGCCTCTGCCTGCCTTTAAAAGGGCTAGCAATGGGCATGTGTTGTGTCTATCCTTAAAACACTGGTTTTAAAAAAGTGCTACTCATGGAGTGATTAGTGGCGTTTGCGGATGTTCCAACCCAAGTATCGTAGCAAAATACAGTTTCTGTAATGTTTTATTTGCCATTTTGTAAGTCCCATAGGGATCTATTTGCTCCTTCATATAAACAAAGTGCCAAATAAAACATGACGGAAGCTTTATTTCGCTACGATACATGTTTTGGAACATCATTGAGCACCACTAACCACTTGGTGAGTAGCACTTTTTAAAAAAACTAGTGTTTTAAGGATAGAAACAACACATGCCCATTGCTAGCCATTTTGAAGGCAGGCAGAGGCGATTCTACATATCCCAAATAGCCGAGACAGAAGCAATCGTCAAAATTTCAAAGTCAACCACTTTATTGCATTTTAGACAACCTGTGAAAGGGGCTTAATGTGTTAAAAACCGAACTATCCCTTTAATCTTTCTGGACAGAGACTGGTTTTATCGTACTATATGTGCTCTCTCTCTCTCTCTCTCTCTCTCTCTCTCTCTCACACACACACACACACACACACAAGACACATTCTGATAGTGGATGTGCAGTATGAACAGGTATGTAACTTCACTCACATTGCACACAGTGTATCCACACACATATACATAGTCTGTTATTTTCACAAACAAAAGTGGACTGAGTATTTAAGAAGCTCACAGTGCACAGACAAAGGAGTTGTAGAGCCCATTTGTGCCCACTCACAGTAACAAAGACACACACGTGTACAAACACACACAGACACGCATACACACACACACAAATACATGACCATTGGTCAGTTCTGGTCACTGGTGCTGCTCTCTCAGCAGCAGTGTAGTGCTGTTTGCCAAAGCTGTGAGAGCTGATGGATCCGCCGTGATCCAGTGTGTGAGTGGCTTGGCCAGTGTTTGTGGTTACGGCTGTGTCGTCTAAACACTGAGATTAGGTCTGTGGAGAGACCCGCCCCAGCTCAGCTCCAGCCTACGGCAGCAAGAAAGGAGACGGATAGGGGGGATGTGTGTGACGCCATACACTCACACACATCAACGTACACACACCCAGGCACATACAAGAAATCACACACACACACACGCACGCACACACACACATTTGACTTTGCCTAGGACTAACACACACACACACACACAAAATTAGACAAATCAATATGAAACTACATACACACACAAATAAAAAAATGACTAAACATTAAATTGCTCCGGCTCACTCAAGCCCCTCCTGTGTCACGGGTCTCTCTGGCTGTGCAGGTCTACTGTAAATACTCTGACACAGCTGATTTATCTGGCGCGCAGGAGGGTCCAGTTCTCAGTCAGGTCATTAGCGGCCTGCCCGAGGCACTGCATGGCTGGCCCGAGGAGCTCAAGCTCAGGGAAACTCAACACACTGCAAATAATATGAGGGGTATTATCTTACTTGTGTCAAATGCACGGCACTCGTAAAACGCACACACACATGCTCACACACACATGCGCTTACATACACATACTGTACAGGCTCACACAACAACTCTGCTAATGAGTCATGTAAATACGAGCGCTTTAAAATGTTTCCTTGGTATTTGGTTTGCAATCTATCAAATAATGAATGTGTGGGATCTTGTTATGTTTTTTTTCCACAGAAAACAAGCCAAAAAAATAATGTTCACGTCAGCCAGAGCTGAGAGCATTATTTCAGCAAGGTACTTTGTAGAAAGACTAATGCTCTGCTTTTTTCTGTAACCATCCGGCACAATGAGAGATTCTGGTAAGTAAGTAAATGGTGGAGTAGTGAGATGAGGGAGGCCATCAGAGAGAAAGAGAGGAGGGGGTGGGGGAATGGGAGCAGAAGAGAGCTACAAGGAGGAGATGAGATAATTAGTCTACATGGGAGATCAATCAAATGGAAGAAAGGAGCAGATGAGAGAGAGAAAGAGAAGGGGGAGAATGATGGAAGGAGAGAGAAATAAAGACAGGAGCATGAGGGTGGACAGAGAAAACCAAAGCAGACAATGAGAGACAAAGGCAGAGAGGAGAAAAGACCAAAAGAGAAGAACAGAAGAAATTAGAAAAAAAGAGAAGAGAAGAAACATAATGAGAAGAGATGAGATATGAAGAGAAAAGATAAAAGAAGAGAGAAGAGAAGGTTTCTTGAGATGACCGTATATACAGGCGGGTGTGCAAACTCAGAGAATGTAATAGAAAAATAAAAGAATGAAAGATGTGACCGGATTGAAAGGATGGTAACATGTGATAGTGTGAGAAACAGAGAGAGGGAGAGAAAAAGAGGAAGCTGGTAGTCAGTGAGATGAAAATTCTCACATCCTGTGTATTCTTTTTTTATGGTAAATAGCTCATACAGCTGCCCTCCTTGCTTCCAGTGTCGCAATCCTTTCCCCTTTAAAGGCTGTCCGTGACACTTATTGATGCCTGTGGGTTTTGTTTGGGTTGGGCAATCATCAGGGGCAGATCAAGAGATGTTTACATAATTTTTCCACACATCCATCTGAGTCCCTCTGCTTTAGTCATCAGGTCTGCACAGCACAGCTTGAGTGACTTAGCATTGCCACAACAGCCCAAGTGACCGCTGTCACGAATGATACCAAATCCTAGAATTTAGATGGCAAATGTGCGCAATAGGCTGTGACAGTGGATGTGGTGTGTGTGAAAGTACAAAAAATAAATTAAAAGTATAGATTTCTAATATATTTCAAAAGGCCTTTAACAAAAACACATTCTTTTGTTTGCTTTGAATGATGATATTTACTCAATGTAAGTGCAATTAAAATCAATTAAATAATACATGGTGTTTTTCATTAGTTGTAGGCTACAGTACTAAAGTACTAAAGTTAACAGTAAAACTTAACAGGGTTAATATATTCTATATTGTTTTGTAAGAATTTTTTCCGGGCCAAATGAATGTCTGGAAAAGAAAAGAAAAAAACACGATTTGCTGTGTGACTTGAGGAGATGTCAGATGCCAAAGCACAGACCCTGGTCCTGAACAGGCTTGTTTGTGTCTATGAACTTTGTAAACATAAGCAGCAATGCACTACAAAGCACTTCAGTCAGTGCCTAAAAGACAGCAGTTCACCTAAACTTGAAGTACACCTAAGTTTGCTTCAAGTTCTTGTCTGTAACCCTGTTCTCTTGGTTCACTTTCTTGTCCTGCTTGTTGCTCAGTCCCATTCATCTAGAAGAAAATGGGTGGATTGTAAAGAGTCCTGGCTCTGCAAAGGGGAAATAAACACAGTGGCTCAAACCAAAACCATAAACAATCTCCGTCAGTCAACACATGGCATAGGAAAGGAGGTGAGTCATTTGAATGATTGTTGACCTCAAATGTCAACTACCGCAATGACTTGACTACATCTGTATTGACACACAAATATTGAAATGGTGAAATCCTTATATTATCACAAAAGGTAATTTTCAATCTGTCCAATTTTTTTTGTTATCCGTTTTTCAAGTCAATGTCGTAGCCATGGCTGAAGTAGTTTATTATGCAGTTAATAGGACTGTGCTGTGGCTCAGCATGATTTACTGTTGGCCATGGCACATCATGGCCTATTTGCGTTGTTATATCTATCAAAGCATTGCATTTTGGGTAGAGAAGAGATTTCTGTTTTACCGAAACATGAAGAAGAAACAACTTGCACACTTTATCAAGAAATGTTGAGTGGTATTTGAGCAACAGTTTTAAAGAAAAAATAAATGAATCAATATTGTTTTTAAATTTAAACATAAGATTTTTGATATTGACAGCTAGAAGACTGCCACCTCATTTCTGAAGGTTGACTTAACAACAGCAGCTGGATGAATAATGCTTAAGCAACTCTGGCTCCCCAAGTCTTCATCAGCATAGTATTGAGTTGCAAATACACCACTGCACACAACTCTGTTATTTATGATAACCTCAAATCCCTGCATCTACGCTTTGCACTATTTGTGGGGAACTTATATTTTTATCTTTCCATTTTATGTAAGTCCATAACTATCTCCAGATGGAAGGAGTGAGTGAGAAGCTTCTCTGGACATGAGAGAGAGAGAGAGAAGGGGGGGAGAGAGGGGGGGGGGGGAGTCATATCCTTTTATATCTTGCAAGCAATCAAACTGCCAATCAGCCAGCCATGCAATCATCCCTCATTCAGCTTCTAGCTGAGCTCTTAAAGTTGACATTTTTAAAACAGGAGAAAAAAACAACAAACCCAACAAGAACTGACTTCATCAGATGCCATCATTTCTATCTGAACCACATTTGGATTTAATTTGACAAACAATGCAGCATTGTTTAAACATATAACATCATGACATGCATGTGGAGGTCATGCTCGTAGGCTACATGAGTAAAACACCTTCCTGTGTGGATGGATTTGGGTTTAGGCATGGCGTTCAGAACTACTGCTTGATGCACAGTAAATCTCAGCAAAAAGGTGGTGGTAGGGGGGAGAAGTATGAGCTGAGGTTGGCTGAAAATTGGTCAACAGTGGTCTGTCATGCACCAAAATCTAACACTCCTCTGCTCTCATTTCCAAATCTCAGAGTGACCTACAGTATACCTAAACCGTTCCAATAAGCAAGACTCGGTTCCACTCATCTGTCAGTACTCTCTCTCTTGAACTGTGTTAGACCTTTAGACATTTAACATGTCTCCGTTTCATCTTTTATCAGACAGCAAATCTTGAGCCAAACAAATGTATAGTCTACTTATTTGGCCATGCCGGTAAATGATGTAAATGTAATTCCGGAGTGGTATTGCATTAAGATCCCATGTGACCGAGACAAACGTGCTACATGTTAGATTAAATTATCAGCACATGCTGGATAATCCTACAGCTGCCAGGGGGGGTGTTTTTAAGAGTCACATTTGCACTGGGTGTTATTTGTTGCTTCATCAGTCAAAAACTTCATTATTTAGCTGAAACCGCTATGTCTCTTGGCTCCAGTCTTTATTACTGATACAAAATGTTGTGTGGTATTCGGGGAGCATTCATCCTGTCACTTACCCAGTCCCTGTCACTTACCTAGCTGCACAAGGATCTGTTCTGAGGCCTTAAGTTTTTGTTATTTACACACTTCCCTGGGTGAAGTCCTCCTTCCATATGGCTTAGATTTCCACTGCTATGTTGATACTCAGATACAGCATGGACTTCAAATCCTTCTTGTGTCCCTCCCTCTCCAAGTAATGTCTCAAATACATTATTGTCCTGGCTCTCAGCCACACCACCTTATCTATAATGAAAACACAGAGCATAGCTTTAGATCACATTCAGGTCAGAAGAGTTGAAATAACTTCCCATGTTCCATGCATATGATAATCATCATGACCTTGGACAAGTTTAGATTTAATTCGACAACCATCTCAATGTAAAGCCAACCATGTAATGCCTACATCAGGATGCCATGTTCACTTACTTATCATTTACATCTGTCACCATGCAGCCATTACTGATCAGGAAGATTCTGTACGGAAAGGTACTCGGATGGTAAATCATTGACATTTATTTTTATTATGAAAAGTATTCTTAATTCGATTACGAAGTATCATCACCACAGCAGTAAGATGTGGTATACCACATACCAAACTTACATGCGCTTAAATGAGTCGACTGGGCCCATGCATTGTCTTGTCTTATGCAGTTGAATGAAATGCAACTGTTGCTCATTGGGCCTCTTGTGTTAAGCGCTTTGTGACATGCCTTTTGTAAAAATGCGCTATATAAATAAAATGGAATTGAATAGGGCAGTTTGGGTATGAAACCCTCAGAGTAGGCTGAAAGATCCTTTCCCCTCCATGTTTCACTTCCAGCTAGTTAGTCCCATTCTCAAAAACAAATTCCTGGGCTGCCGTGGCTCGGTTGGGTGGGGCGCCATGCCATGGGTCCGGGGACCCTGGTTCGAGTCCGGCCTGAGGTCATTTCCAGGTCCCGCCCCCTTTCTCCCACTCGCTTGCCTGTCATTCTCCACTGTCCTGTCAAGTCTAAAAAAAAGGCAAAAAGAAAAAAAAAAACGAATTCCTTTGCATTTAATAATAAAGTCACCAGTGGTGTGTGGGGTCTACTGAAAAGAATGAAAACAACTAAAAGAATGTCTTAAGCAGAGTAAAAAGCATGAAATTGGTGCGAAGACCTTTATGCAGACACAGGAGAAACTCAGAAGAATAAAGACTCACATTGGAATAGTTGCTTGTGTAGACTACAGCTTAGATTCTATCCAAAATCAGGCATTCAGACATATTAATTGGCTGGGTCTGTTGTTGTGTTTGGCTGGGCCATGTCAATTGTAGGTTGGAAATACAAGAAATCTGCAGGACTAAAGAGAGATCACCCCGTAAACCAGCTACAGAGATAATGTTAGGGTTAAGGCTAATATTTATCGCTGTCATTTCTGAGTTTGATAATTAAATGGATCGTTTTTGTGTTGCTAACTACATTATCGTGATATGTCACAAACAGACTCCGAGATTATCATAACTCCAACTAACCATTAGATAATATGAATTATGTGGATTGAAACATGCAGGGTCTGGTTGATATTACTTGAATGATTACTCTGAAGCTGAAATATTTTAAAATATTTAAGTTTAAAGTTTGGTTTACTCAAACATGATTGGTTAAGAGATGTTAGCATACATTTATGCATGCATCATTAGAGCCACTTTGTTGTAGCTCTGTTCAGTCCTACTGTACACAGAGATATTTCATAGACAGTTGATCCCACCTATGAGAACTTCCTGTGCATGGAATCTGTGCCAGACCATGCTTTTTCGACGGAACTTGGTGCGGAAGCCCGGCCAACAGCGGTTTGCATTCTCACCAATCCATATGGACTTGTTTGCAAACCAAAATATGGGAGCCAGTCATCATTTTGCAAGAGTTATATGGACTGACAAGACAATAAACACAATTTCAGTTTCAGTTTACCGACCTATGTTTTCTTCCTGATTGTGAGTGGTTGTAACTGCACTGGGCAGTTAAAGGGGCTGCCGGGAGAGCTTTCATTCAGCCTGTAATGAGCCATTTAACCATCAAAGTGACCACGTAGCTGAAAATATTCACTCAAAAACCAGCATCAAATGTTGTCTGGTGTGCCCTTAAGAGATGTTAGAACTCAAGTGGATTGTTGAGAACATGCAGAGCAGTTAACTTTAAGTCAAGGTGTAGTTTAAAAAACAGCTTTCCAAAAGGACTGAACATATACTAAAAGACATGACATTTTTTTTCTTCGAATTTTGGTGTCCCATCCATCATGATATTAGACATATTTTACATTGCCACATGGTTTAGTTGCATAGTCATTGGCATCAAAACATCATCTGCCTAAGGCAATTCGTTTTTGTATAATAAAGAAATTTGAAATGCAAGATGGGCGGGAACACAATTGTTTTCTCATTATAAAGTGTTACCCATCTGGATTCCTCTGTGAGATACCAAGAAAGAAGAACATTTTCCATACTGTCTTACATACTGCACTTTCTTCGTTAAAAATAGAGATTTCTTTAGGCACCAGTGAGGGTGAAGTATGTTCCCATTCTGTCAGAGCTCATAGCCAAGCAATGCAAAGCCCGGCGGGCACTCACTCTGGACTGAGGCATGACTGGGAGCTGTCACATTGAGTTTGTGTCCCTGTGGGGTCACAGTGGCAAACTCGAGCATAAGATGGATTACGCCCCGTCATCTCTAGCCTGTTAGTTGTCATGACTGGAGACACAGCACGCTGCATTAGGACTGATTTACAAACAACTTCTACACAGCTGAGAATGGAACTTTGTGTCATATCCTGTTGGTCCTCAGAACGCTAGTCATGTATAAAAAAAATCCAAAGAGTTTAATGTTTTGGGAATAAGCTGACCCCTGAGGATATACAGTAAGACATGGCTATTGTGGAGATCTTTTTTGAAAAGCCTTGGTGATATTTTCAATGAATTATGACTGGGGGAATCTGAAGCGGCATTATGTAGAGAAAGAATATTTTCCCCAATGAGCCAAATCTACTGGCAATCATTTAAAGATGTCTGGTCAGGAGACCACTCGGAATACACGACTCAATGGCAGCATCTAGGCCCGGTGTGGGGGGATCCAAGACAACCAATGTCATGTCAGCACTACTGATGAGCCATAAACAACACAGTACAAAACTGTTCCATGCAGATGAGGTGCCAGGTAGTAGAAAGAGCAGTTGCTGCTCCATAGGCACACAGCAGGTGATCACTCAGTATATACACTCTAAAACGAAGAGCCACTGTCTACGGTGAAGTTGTTTTCCCTCCCTTTCCACAGTGCATTATTAGCCTGAATGTGTGTGTGTGTGTGTCAAGAACATGCTGGTGGCCATGAACTCTCTGTGCTTTATGGTTTTCTTAATCCTTCTGCCAAAGCTGTATATCAGGCTCAGTTGGAGAGAGCAGTGTGTGTGTGTGTGTGTGTGTGTGTGGCTGGGGAGGGAATTTTCCATGTCACTACATGCTGTTCATAAACACTTGCTACTAGGGCCTGGAGTTTTCTCACCCCCGCTGAGGGGCCGCCATGGCTTATTAATGATGACCATATTCTCTCAGATCACCCACAGGACCGACACCCCACTCACAGAGAGAGAGAGAGAGAGAAACAGAGAAAGAAAGAAAGAAAGAACTGGACTGGGAGTGAGAGTTTGAAATAAAGACACCCCACATACATACACTCCTTCAGGGTAACACATAACACACACACACACAAACACACACACTCTCTCTCTCTCTCTCTCTCTCTCCCCCTCTTCCTCTGTAGTGCATGCGTAAACCATGTTTTAGAAATATAACAAATAATGATGTTACCATGTAAGCGTCTGGGCCATGTTTAGAGTGGAAACGTTGTTTTTGCCATGCTTATCACAGCAACTGCAAACTCAGTCCACCTGGGTTTAATCTTCATGCCAATCTTCAGCGTCATGCCTTCACCTAATCTCTGATTCGGAAACGTCTGGAAACAGATGGAAGTGTTATCTTACGAGAGGTCGATAACAATGGAACACGTTGTGATGATGTCAGCACTATACACCCTGTGAAAGCAACACCTGGTGTGATGATATGTGCACTGCATTTTGAATGTGATTTTCTCTGTCTCTTACTGTGTCGGGGTGTGTGTAGTATGTGTGTACTATGTGTGTGTGTGTGTTGGGGGTGGTCAAGGCTGGTGCTTTTACAAGCCCCATCGTGCACAATAACCACCCCATGTGTGGCTGGCCGGCAGTCTTTTTAAAAGCAGGCCGTAAAAACGTGTGTCTTTTCCTCCAGTGAGCCAGGAAACGCGACGGCTTGGATAACGCGTCCCGAGGGGCAATTTCAGCTTTAATGATCTGGTGTCCTCTGCCTGGCCTATCAAGGACGGTGTGTGCGTGCTTGCCTTAGCACCTGCAGCCTATTGGATTTGAAGCTCCGGATGCTAAAACCCTCTCTCTCTCTCTCTCTCTCTCTCTCTCTCTCTCTCTCACACACACACACACACACACACACACACACACAGATTACAAAATTGACTGCACTCAGCAGTCAAGGTCAAGGTTCTTAATTATTCTTAAATCGGATAGTCTTTCCGGTATGTGGGCGTCTCATCCAGTAGATTTCTGACCTCACTATTCCCCCAAGAATGCTTATTACAACAGAGTGACAAATGAATGGCTGTCCCTGTAACACGCAATTAAGCCTAAATGTATGACAGTTTGAACGACATTTGAGCTGTCACTAGTGAAACCAGAGTCAATTTTATCAGGGCAATTAACCTGGAGCGTTAGTTTCTTCATTGAATTTGTAATAACGATGTTTCCATTATTTTCAGGTGATGAAGATGAGAACCGCCTAAAGGCACCTTCTCATTATTACAAGGTTCCAGGCTTCATTTGCCAATGTTCTCGGTCCGTAACAGGAGTTGGTAGAGTGTAATTGTTATCTGTGAGATCTTAATAGGATTTAGGCGAGGGAGAAATGAGCCGAATCAATCACAAATGCAGTTGTAGCTCCCGCCACGGCTGGGTCCAAGGGCATGCTGATGATTCCTTATGTGTCTGTGGGGGTCTACCTTCTACCGCTCCACAAAAACACTCACAGACTCACACATATACACACACATATACAATCACACACACTCTCTCTCTCTCACACACACACACACACACACACAGACACAT
Source organism: Limnothrissa miodon (assembly GCA_017657215.1). Lineage (NCBI taxonomy): Eukaryota > Metazoa > Chordata > Actinopteri > Clupeiformes > Clupeidae > Limnothrissa > Limnothrissa miodon. The sequence goes on from JAGFZM010000220.1 coordinate 257,385, forward strand.
TTTCAAAAAACTAATTAGAATGAGATGCCCCAACCGTATGGACTCTTATTTATGGTCTATAGCAGCTCAAGCTTGAATTGTTATATTAATGGAAAATAGCTAATACATTTAGCATTTCATTCTCATTTTTTTACAAACACCAAATACTAGTGATATTAAAAATATGGAATCTTTGCGAAGTGAAAAAAACAAGATAAGAAGACATAAGACATAGGAATTTCGACTCTTCTTTTTTGTAATTTTAAAAAGGGATCCCTGGGAAAGGGTTTTGTCAGTTGCCTACAGCTAAACATAACTCTACTTTTTTCACCTCCCCTGCTTTGCACCCTTTATGTCTTATTGGTCTGCACCCATTCCTCACCAGAACACACACACACACACACACACACACACAAACCATCCACTGCACTGAAATCAAGTCCACTAAGTCTCTCTCCTCCCTGAGTCAACACACTCATCTGTCACAGAGAGTGTAGATTCAGGTCATACATATTAGAGGGTGTGTGTTCAGTACATCTGTCGGGAGGATGTGTGTGTTGTGTGTGATCCATTGTAGAAGCTGTGTGTGTGTATAATTTCTCTCTGAGGTATGTGTGTGTTTCGTCGTTGTACGTGTGTGTGTGTGTGTGTGTGTGGTGCATTCGTCAGCGTAGCAGCAGTTTTGCACCTCTGCTGAGGATTACTGCAGCCCATGCTGTGAAAAGGCATGACAGCCAAGAGCCTGTGGGACCTGTGAAACTCACTAGGGCAAGAGGTGCCTGTCTCTCTCTCTCTCTCCCTCTGTCTGTGTGTGTGTGAGAGAGAGAGCTAGTGTACAGTCTTACTTCCAAAAGATAAGCCCTCACTTCTCTGTTCAGGCCTCCTACAGTATTAGGAGTAGTTTAATGCTCCAGGGATCACTATGTGAACTCACAAAACACAGAAGTGTGTGGGTGTGTGTTTGCCTGTCTGTCTGTCTTGGTGTGTCTATGGCCATCCATCACGCATTTATTCCAGATGGCTGGGTGTAAATGAGCAATCAAGAGGCATTGTGGATGCTTGTGTCTACCTGCTCCCTAAGGTCTATGCTGGTATTGTGTGTGTGTGTGTGTGTGTGTTTAATGAGCTCATTGATTGAAAACCAGGTAAACTGAAATTGCTGAGGTGAAATGATATGAACTGTATCAATAAAACCCCAAGGAAATCCCATTTTTAAAACTATCAAAGTTTATAATGTTCCACTGAAATCAAGAGTAGAAGAAGAATTATATTATTTTTGATCCCGTGTGGGAAATTTAGTCTCTGCATTTATCCCAATCCGTGAATTTGTGAAACACACTCAGCGTGAAGTGAAGTGAAGCACACACTAATCCCGGCGCAGTGAGCTGCCTGCACAACAGTGGCGCTCGGGGAGCAGTGAGGGGTTAGGTGCCTTGCTCAAGGGCACTTCTGCCGCTTTCCACTGGTCGGGGTTTAAACCGGCAACCCTTCAGTCACAAGTCTGAAGCGCTAACCGGTGGGCCACGGCTGCCTTATAAAACCACACTGCCCTGTGTGAGGATAGAGTACTTGTTGTTACCGATTTGTCCTTCTGGGGGCAGTGTTTCTCCAAGGCTCTTGGTTGCCATAGGTTTTTTGAGATGCTAAATGCTAAATTTATTTACAATTTTCCATTAATTTAACAACTCAAGCTTGAGCTTCTATAGACCATAGATAAGAGGCCATACGGTTGGGGTATCTCATTTGTGTGTTTGTACAGCATGTACAGTATGTGTGTGGGATTTGTGTGACTATATTTGTATGGGGTGGGGGGTATATATACATGCACATATCTGGATCTCTGTGTGAGAGTGTGTGTTTGTGTCTGTGTGTGTGTGTGTGTGAGAGAGAGAGAGTGTGTGTGTGTTTTTGTGTCTGTGTGTGTGTATGTGTGTGTGTGTGTGTGTGTATGTGTGTGCATATGTAGCTTGTACGTGTGTCTGGCCAGGTTAATGACGTTGGTAGACTGTTGTACACCACTGGTGTCTGGCAGCCACTCCTGGCTCGTGAGCCGCTGCCTTATGATCTATGGGTGGGGCCGCAGTGGGCCCACACCGTCTGCCATGGCCCAGCCACGGACACTGCATTACACCACAGCAGCAACAGCAGCAGTGAAATGAAAGAGTGCCTTGATGAGATTAAACAATTCAAGATGTGCTTGTTTGAAGCCAGGAAGGAGGGGAGGTGTGGGAGAGAGGACGTGTGTGTGTATATACTGTATATATATGTGTACATGTGTGTGTGTGTGTGTGTGTGTGTCCACTAAGAGTCATTGAGTAAGTGTTTGTGTGTACTGTGTGTGTGTGTGTGTGTGTGTATGTGTGCGAAATAAAATGACCAAACATTTGCATGTAGGTGTACAAATTTGAGGCCACACAAATCCACTGTAAAACACAAACATACAAGCATAATTGTGTATCCATAACCTTTACAATCACCACTGACTCTTTTTCTTCTTGTATGCATCCCCGCTGTAAACAATAATTATCATTTCCCTCAAGTGCGCGTGTGTTTATGTGTGCTTGAGTGTGTGTGTTTGTGTGCCACTCTTTCATAAGTCTGTATGTCTGTGTGTGTGTGTGTGTGTCTGTGTGGCACTCTTTTAAGTACTGTGTGTGTATGTTAGTGTGTGTGTATACACGTATGTGTCACTCTGTTATAAACAATCTCCACCGTTTCCTTCTTTCTCCTCTACCACTGGAAATGGACCTCAGGCAGGAATCAGTTCTTATTCCTGAAGATGTCCGCAGCCCAGAAATAGATCTGTGATGAGAAACCGGGCAGCCTGTTTTTTCAGTGTGTGTGTGTGTGTGTGTGTGTTTAAGTGTGTATGTCTGTGTGTGTGTGTGTGTATGTACACTCTTGGTCGGACATCTCATTTGGCAGCTGTTTCCGGAAAGCAGAATGAAAATGTCCCTTCTTTCAGCGCCAAAAATGCCTGACATCTCACACACTTTTGATAGCTCCCTGACAAGCAAGAGCAGGAAAGCTCATACACGTACACACACACACACACACACAGTTTCCGTTACAAAAGCCAAGACGTAACACAGCCCTGGCTTGCCATCAGGATTGCAAATGACTGAGTTATAGCCCAAAACAATTTTTTCCTGAATGGTTAATTTTATACTCTCTTGTGCACACATCCAGTTCTTTTAAAATTTTCTCCTTGGAGGGAGGCCTGGTATGCAGATTTTTCAGACCCACTGAAGTTTTGTCGAAAAGCTTCTGGCACTCTCTCATGTGTATACCGCTACATAACTTTACTTTTTATATTTTTGTATATATTTTTGCCCCCCCCCCCCCCCAAAGGAGTATTTTTGAAAAAAAAAAAAGGAAAAAGGAAATGGCCTCATTAAAGCGCAGGTCCAAAATGACCTCTGATGTGTTTTTTTTTTCTTTACCCTTTTCCTCTTTTCACCCACTCTTATCACAGAACAGGAGTGAGAGGAAGTCTGAAAAACACGACAGACACGGGCACACACACACACACAGAGTGAAAATGAATGTGTGTGTGTGTCTTTCAGAGAGACTGAGTGAGTGAGGAGGGGGGGGGGGCAGAGGCCTTGCCAGTCCCCTCTGATAAGACTGAATGGAATCGCTGGAGCTCAGGCCTCTCACAATTACCATTTCAATGTGAACGGCAAGATTAAAGCGCCACATCTGTCACCCAAAGTGTACTCGTCTTCCCTACTCCTCTCCCCACACACACACACCTGCTACCTCCCCGGCATTCTCTCTGCTCCTCTTACTCCCCTGCTCCCCATTGCTTCCCTGCGACCTTGGGCCAACAGCACAGGAAATGATTTTGCCTTTCATGAGCATTACTCTGATCTTTTATTCATTCTCCAATCACAACATTTAATAATGCTTTAAGAGTCCCACATTGTACCATGTAACCTGTGTGAAATTAGTTTTTTTTATTAGATAGATAGATAAATAAATAGATAGATACTTTATTGATCCCCAAGGGAAAATCCCTTGGACACTCTTTCTTTCTTTTATTTTTTTCTTAGCTTAGCTTTCAGGCAGTACTGTACGACATTGAATAGGATTGATGAGAGGCAATTCAGGATGTGCACTAATTATTGCTGAATCATAATATAATAATAAATATCAACATTTACAATGGTTATGTTGCAGGTTTATTGTGAGTGCACCCAGAATATTAATGAGAGCGAAGACAGGAAACAGGAAGTTGGACACACAAGTTGACAGGTCAAAAAAATATCTCTTATCATGAGCACACACACACACAGAGAGAGAGAGAGAGAGAGACAGAGAGAGAGAGAGATCTGCCCGAGCACAGATTTGGTGCCTATTAATGTTTCTTCTGCTGGTAGCCTTATAAAATTTAGTCCCTCTCATGTTTGAATATAACAAATTTAATGAGGATTTCTCAGCTTCAATTAGCGGTACTGTGACCCAAAGGGGGCATCTGTAACATTGCATTGTGACTCCAACTGTACTTGTTTGTGTGAAAGAAAAAATATCATAACCACAAATATAGGGCAAAGGAGAGGGAGAGCATATGACACCTCCATATCCAATGATGGTGGACTGGTGTGCAAATATCTATACCCCGACAGGAATTATCTCTGGCCCAGATCCTCATAAAAGCCTTTTCATCTGTGTAGTGGCAGCTTCCAGATGGCTCTGCATGCAACCAAAGGAGCGGGTGGATTCTAACCAGTACGAAGCGACAAAATTCATGAAACTCCTAAAAAATGTTTAATTGGGTAAATTAAACTCCTAAAAAATGTTTAATTGGGTACATCAATCAAAATACAAAAATATATTTCTATATTAGTCAAGGTCTTCTGAGTATGATGTCCTCAGAAGTTTTCCAGATTCAGGTCACATCCACGTCAGATAGGTATTTCAGCCTAAACCTAACAACAAGTTGTGTAATATTTGTGTTGGTTTACAGATTTGGCCTAGGTCGACAGAAGCTGTATTGCGCTACGATACTTGTGATGGAAGATCAGCAAACACCAATACCCATTTGGTGAGTTGCACATATTTTAAAACTAATGTTTAGGGTTGTTGTAAGAACCGATAGGTAGCCACTGGTAGCCATTTTGAAGCAGGCAGAGGTGATTCTGTAATCAGTCTCGTTCTGTGATTATTGTCTTGTCCATTAGCCCCGCCCTGTCTCAGCTGTGTCTTGTTCCCCAATCACTTCTGTTCAGTCTTTGTTTGTCCATGATCTCATTATGGCAGTCTTGTGTTCCTCATTTCCTCGCGCCTTGTTCAACTTATCTCATATCATCTGTAAGTTTGTTTTTTGTTTTGTTTAGTGTTGTTTAATGAACTGTTTATCTTGATCTGCCTGCGCCTGGGTCTCAATATGCCTGCTAAATATTCAGCCTGTGACAGGTGTTTTGGCCATGGCTATGAAACCCTTCCTTAGGCCCTGTCCACACGAAGCCGGTGAAATATTTGTCCTAAAACACCTCTCGTCCACACGAAGCGGGAGAAAACGCATCTGTAAATGGCAAGATTTGAAAACAGGTCCTAGAGTGGATAAATTTGAAAATGTTGTTTGTGTGAAAATGGCGTTTTCGTGTGGATGGGCTAAACCAGACAATTTGCCCGATAATGCTCAAAGATTAATAACAACAACAATGGCGCCGTACATGTTCCGCATGACTTGTACACGCATGCGCACTATACTGTAAGTACTTCCTGTGTAGAAGCGTTTGAGCTGGTTCCATCTTTTCGCAAATCGTTTTGAAAATTATCGCCGTTTACGGCTTCCTGTGGACATAGCCTTAATGTAGTTATTAATTGTATGGTCCAGTATCAAACCAGTGTCGCGTTATACTAGACACTAACCCCAATTTTCAGACAAAGGGAAATGAAACAAAATCAGGTATTCAAGTTGTTATATTTAATTTGATGCCTTGTTTAGCACAAAGCCAAATAAATACATCATGTTGTTTCTAAAAATGCTTGACAAAAGTCAGTATTAATAATAGTGCCTTCATGAGACACAGGACGTTTTGTTTGTATGTTTTCTTCATCTTTTGGTACCTTGATCCTCTTCACTACCTGTCCCGTGGATACTGACTGACCAGATAGCCAAAGGTTTCAACATTTATTATACTGACTGCAATTTCTTGGGAAGAAAAGAGAGGGTGGGTGTTGGGAGTGAGACTGTGGTGTGGAGATAAAAGTTAGACCTAATCATACCAAGGACACAAGATTTGTTTGAGTATTATTAAACTGTAAAAGCTGAACTGGATATAAACTGGAAATAATCATCAACAAATACTGATAAATACTGATACGAAGGGACATTCATTGCTACGGGAGTGTAAAGAGTTTCTGTTTTTCAGCTCTGCTTCAATCCTCTTCTCCTTAAGTCTTCTCTTTATTATTTAGGCCATGTCCCACTTTAACCACATATTCAGCCACTTGATTTCTCAACATTAAAAAGACTGGCAGGCCAAATCATCTGCAAAGACATCAGTGGATGTACACAGGAGAATAGCAGCTTTCAGTCTCATATCTATTTTTAATAAAACATGCCAGGTTAATGTGGTTACTCTTTTAAGAGAAGCAATAACTAACACAAGATTTATGCTGATATTTATGATGGATAAGGAGGGTTAATGGCACTCTGCTCCGTGTTATGCATGACAACTCCCCTGGCAGTAGCTCCCCTCTCATGAGCCTAAAAAATCCATGCATGAAAAGATACTTACAGAGCATCCAAGGTTATCCAAACTGACGGAACACGCTTACAGTTGCTCTGAATATGCAACTGTAACCTACAACTGTAAAAGAATGGAGGATTTTGTCAACTTGCCCTTCCATTCCGACCAGTCCCCTCCTATTCAACCAATCACCTAATTTCAGTTCACACCACCTCTCCTAATCCTTCAATTGTAAAGTTATTGCTGAGGATCACAATGGCCATGTCCATCAGAGGTGTGAACAGTATTCACTTGGGTCGTCAGAGGTGTGAACAGTATTCACTTGTATCCCAAAATAATTTGCATTCCATCATTAGGATGACTGAGTATAGGTAAACCTCCTTAGTGTCCAGCAATGGGAAACACTTGAGGGGATTATATATGAAATTTAAATTAAAGATTCATGAGGTCATACACACAGAACCAAACATATACTGTAAGACATAAATGACTGAAAGAGGGGAGTTGTAGTTTTCTTTTGTATTGTAATTCAGCACTACTTTATTATTGCTGTTATTATAAGATGACCAAATGCCACACCCGCCATCAAAGGTGTAAACAGTGGTCATTTGCATGGAATGTCAGCCCACAATACTTCATTCTAATTTGCAAACTTCCAGCTGATTGGTCAGGACTGGATAGAAATGCATTATGCTTCTGACAGAAAATTGTATATATTTCCCAAAAGCCTGTAGTCAGATCATTAAACTCATCGCTATAAGGTAGGCACTGATTTACTTCTCTCTGTGGTTTCTGCTCTCAATTTCTTCTTGAATTGTCTTGATTAGCTGTTTGTGAAGAGTTAGTGCTTTGGTATTTATGATGTTTTGCTTACGTTTGCAGGAAGATTAAATGGATTTTGTTTGCAAAAGGGAGATGATGTCTGAAAATTCAGAAATGGGGGGACCCAGAAATGGGAAGAAGGCCTTCTATAATGACAAAATTCAAAACGCCACGGAAACCAGGAGACTATTCTCAACCTTCAAAACTTTACTCAACCCCCCACCACCACCTCCTGCTACCAATCTGACAGCTGATTCTTTTGCTTCTTTCTTCAACGACAAAGTAGCTGCCATCAGTAGGCAGTTCTCTGAACCAACTGCAAAGGCTACAACTGGACCGTATACTAACGGCAGCACCTCCGATTACAATAGTCCTGCCGCGACATTTGCTTCATTCAAACCCCTCACCGAAATGGATGTGTCTAAACTTCTCACTTGCAGCCGTCCTACAACGTGCCCTCTGGACCCGATTCCAACCAACCTCTTGCAATCCATAGCTCCAACTATCACACCAGCTATCACACATGTGATCAACGCTTCACTATCAACAGGAATCTTC
>JAGFZM010000220.1:270444-280566 GCA_017657215.1 Limnothrissa miodon
AGAACATCTTCTATCCTAGCACTAAAATGAACTGAAGCACTATCCCCAAGCACTATGCTCCTTAAGGTTTCTGCTATGTAGCTTGATTGTTATCCTCGTTTTGTAAGTCGCTTTGGATAAAAGCGTCTGCTAAATGCATAAATGTAAATGTAAATGTAACCATCTCAACTGTTCCTGCCATTGAAGAAGGAGATAAAAGAAGAATATATTGGCAATTTCCTACAATACAAAATGAATGCATTCCAGGAGAAGAACTTTAAGATTGACAGCTACACACCACCAAACTTTGCTATCAAAGAGGAGGAACAAGTAGTGTTTAAAGAAGCAACTGGCAAATCAAAAGCACAACATGGTTCCTTCAAAATGGGTATGTGTCTTCACAGATTTATTTATGTAAGAGATCAAGATCACCACTGCCACACACACCATCAAAACTGGAAACAGTGGTCATTTACATGACTCTTCTGTCCTAAGTGGCTGAAGATTCCCTCCTATAAATTCTCACGGCAAACCATTCAAGTAGATGAAAGGGAGTAGATGAAAATTGTGAGATGTAAAATCAATTATCGACTGTGTACATTTTAATTTAATTTCCCTAATCTTACAGGCAAATTTGATATGATGCATCTGAGAAAACAATGCACAGTGGTGAGAAAAGCAGAAGATGGACATCGTGACAACTCAGTTACTGGGAACTCCAGCTTTCCACACCAATTCCTTCAACATCATATCAACTCAAAGGAAATACCATACCGTTGCTCACTGTGTGGGAAAGCTTTCCGTTACAATTTTGTATTGAGGAGACATATTAAGTTGGCCCACCATGGAGGAAAGTCTACAAATGGGAAAAGTTGCCATACACTCCAAGAGAACACCCATCACCAGATCATCCAAACTGTAGGAACACCATATTGCTCCGACTTTGGAAAGTGGTCTACGACAAATCGCTTAAAGACTCATCACTTTAGGATTCACGGTGGACAAAATCCTTATCCAACTTTGCAACTTGGAAAATACTTTGACCGATCAAATGATTTTCAGGGACATTGGCAGATACACGCAGACAAACAGCCCGATCTTCTCTTTACTCAGGGCAGGCGTTTCCTTTCGATTACAGAACGTGTTTCTGCCTTTGTGTCTGAGGGGAGCCGTACTTCTGAGTGTGTGAATGCGTCTGTGTGTACAAGTGTGTCTGAAGATGTGCGTGGGTCAAAGCCTGAGTCTTTGCCTGGTTCTTTGGCTACACTGTCAGTTCCCCAAGCAACTCACAAACCTGTTCAATATGTTTCTGTTCCTGGGTGTTTATCTCAGTCAGCTTCCCAGCCTGTGTCCGTTCCTGCTCTAACTGTTCTCAGGTCAGTGCCAGTCACTGTTCCCACCTCCGTCCCTGTGTCTATACCAGCCTCTGTGCCTGTCTCTGTGGCTGTTACTGTACCCATTACAGTGCCAGTCTGGCTGCCAGTCTCTGCAGCTGTCTCTCCACCTGGCAGTGTCCCTGTCAGCATGTCGGTCTGCGTCCCAGTCACTCTGTCTGTTGGTGTCCCAGTACCTGTAAGTGTCCCGGTGTCTGTTACGGTCCCTGTTGGTATTTCTAAAGTTCATCCCTGAGAGCTACAGTTAGAGTTAGAATGTCTCTGGTGAGCAATAACTAGATTAGAATCTTTCATATGGAAGTGTAAGAAAGGTGAATGTGTGCAATGTGCACACTGAATAATTGTGTAGTGTTTTGTTTTTCCTCTCACAATAAAATTTGAAAGTTTTTTTTAGAGCAGTTCTTGCATCCTCTACATCCCAACCAGTTTCAGTTCACACCTCCCTCTCCCAACCCTTCAAAAAGTGTGAAGTGTGAGACCAGGTTGGAAGTGTGGCGGTGGCAAACAATGGCTTTGCCCACCCATGGGCCATCAGAAGTGTAAAGGGTGTTCATTTGCATAGAATACCATTCCAGAATAATTAGTAATAAATTGCAATCCTAAATAGAAGGACTGAGTAAATAGAAACCTTGTTATTGTCCAGCAAAAGAAAACACAATATAGTTTTTCTAAAAAAGAAAGTATTCAGCCATTATTCATCAAACAAACAATAAGAATGCCAAAAGAATTGAAGGAAAATGGTTTGACCTCATTGTACAGAATTGTAATCAATTAAATAATCTTAGTTATGCAAAAATGTACAAATAAAACAGAAATTAAATAAAAACTTTAAAGCGATAAAGCTAAATGCAACAATGCACATTCTTTAATATATTCATTCAAGTATTCAGTTTCCTGTGTTTATATATTATTTTTCTTTTTGCTGTTTGAGGAAGACTATGGATTCCTGGAAAGCTTAAAGCATTTTCATGATCACGTTATATAATATCATGAGCACAATGAGGCATGACTGCAATTAATTAAATGTGCAATCGTAGGGCCATGCTTAAAGTCTTTTCAAATTCATTCATACACAACATAAAGTGAACTTTTCTTGCCCTGCGTTTTACAAATATTCCAACCATGAGGCAGGTCCCTTGCTTGTTGTCCTTTGCTTATTGTGCTTTTTATCAAGTAATAAACATTTATTTAGTATCACAGAGAATAACCGTGGATTCACACACATGCGTCCGGCAGAGGTGGAAAGACGGCTTCCCATTCACTTTGCATTGGTTGATGTCATTTGAGGCCGCACTGAATTGTGGGATCGATGCGTTGCGTTGAATGCGTTGCTAGCGGGAAAAGTTGAGAAAAGTTCAACTTTTGACGGATTGCTGCATCCGCCAGCCAATCAGATTCGGTTTATGCAAATTTAGAACACTGTCACAAACCAATCAGTGCGCATGTGGTGAAAATGAGGGAGAAACAAAAATGGAGGAGAGGTTAATAATTGCCGTGTGTAATAATATCGCAGAGGCCAAGCACGAACTATATTAATTTTATGCCATGCATAAATAAGCGCAACTAGGCCTACTTCTCTCAACATTTTGTCTCGAAGTGCCGGGATTTTTTTGTTTGGTGTGCCCCAGCAGGAACTAATTTCATTGATTGGTGCTGCTGTCTCAGCACGCCTGCCGTCAGATACGCCTACCATCGTACTTCAATGGACGCAAGCGTGTGTAGGCGCCGTAAAGCTGGATTTATACTTCTGCATTGCGTCGTCGCAGACCTTCGCCGACACCAATCAGACCTTCGCCGACACTACGCATACACCTTTCGTGCGCATGAAAAAAATCCTGACTACGCGTCAAAGTGTCGCCGACACGGTGCGCAGACCGACGTATACGTCATGGATTGTGATTGGTCCGCTTTACATCAATTCCAGTTCTCCGCCTTTCCAGTGCGTTGTGTGTACAAGACCGGCATTTTTGAACTTACATAAATGGCCTTATAACTACCCATTCACCTGACAAAGACAGTTGACCATAGAAAGTAACGACCTGATTATGCTTATTAACCAGACAAAGCTTCCCATCAACGCATCCGACACAGTTTGGGAAGTTCCACAGTCTCCAGAAATCTCCGGCTAGCGTTTCCCACTGGTTAGTTGACGGACAGGGCAAAAACTCGGGCTGCGGTGTTGCCCACAACGCTTTGCAAACCTCTGACACAATAGATGACACTGTGGATGAGGCAAGCTTGTAGCTTGTAGCAACGCAACGACCGGAAAACGCACACGAAAAGGACCCTTTTTAAACTCAATAACCCCCTAGCGTTGTGGCAGTGAACTGCCACGCGTAGCAATTACGCGGACGCAGAGGTATAAATCGACCACGGAAGTATAAATCAAAAACGTCGGCGAAGTTGTCTGCGACGACGCGACGCAGAAGTATAAATCCAGCTTAAGAGGGAGAATCTTTATGAGCGGACGGAGTCCAGAGCAGCTGTCTGGAGATCTCTGTCAGTCACCGAGAGACAGGTCTATAAGACAGGCCGAACTACATGGACGCCTGGCCAAAGAAGCATGCCTGCAGCCAAATCTCTTTGGGAGACTAGAGGAGAATATAAACGAGTGGAAAGGGAATGCTGGAGGACAGAGAAGGCCAGATTATGGATAGTAGGGTATAGTAAGTATGGATAGTAAGTTCATGCTTTCTCAGGGTCAGGAAACACGGTCTGGAGAAATTTGTGGCAATACTGTTTAGAAAAGGTATTTAGAAATCTAAAACAGGCTGCTCTTATCAGAACTCTCTCTCTCTGTCTGTCTACTCTCTAATAACACACACAGACTTAAACACACATTCACAGACTCTTATCTTAGGGGTGACAGACAAACGCACACACACACTCACACACAGTTGAAAATGCATACACAGGGCATAAGAATAAACTTGCAATTTCAAACATGGCGCTGACTGCTGTTTCAAAGTAATCTGTTCTCATTCACAGTGGACCTCCACCACCACCACCACCTTCCAGCCACCAGCACCGTCAGCGCACAGAAAAGCAGGGCGACTGGAATCAAGTTCTCATTCTCTCGCTCAGTGTGTCGCGAGGGGATATTTTATGGTATCGTGTTCATCTGTGCTGCCGCGGATTGACAGAAAAGAAATTGGACAAGGGGAGCAGTACTCAGGAGGAGCCTGGCACATTTTACTTTTTGCAGAGGGAGGCAGATCTTGTGCTGTGATAAACACGGACACACACACACTCTCACGCACGCACATGCACTGAAAGACGTACATCCATCAAATTTTGCACAGAGGGAACAGAATGATAAAAAATGATAAAAAGTCCATTCTGTTGGCGTACGCTCTAAATGATATTTGGTGTTTCGGCAGACTGCTGATAGAAACCAGATCCCTCCACACAGGTGGAGCAGATTCTGGTGTGTGTGTGTGCGCGTGTATGTTGGGGTCCCCTTGTGCTGAGCGAGTCCGTCAAAATAATATCAATCAAACTGACCAACCCAAATATAGTTTCCTGTCTCTCTCCAGCTCTTTGTTCTCCTCTCCACCTTCCTCCTAGTCTCTCTCTCTCACTCACTCTCTTTTTCCTCCGCCCGGCGGGCAGTGCTGATGCGTAGATAAGTTCTCGTTACGGGCAGACTCATACATCTCGCGCACAGACTGTGGTGAACGCACATGCGAGAGAGCTGTGTGTGTAACATTAGACTCTGTAATTAACATGCTGGCATATGTCACCAGAACAAAGCACATAAAAGGCCTGTTTGCTTCAGTGCCGCTGTGCGTTACATGATCTTTGTTCATACCATTATTTATGATACTGGGACTTCCTGTCGTTTAATCTGCTGTTCCAGAGCCCAGGGATTTTTTTTTTCCTGTTCTGTTTAAACCATGTCATGCCGTGTTTTGCTTTATATTATCTTATTTACTTTTACTGTCTTGCAGGGGGTGGGTGGGCGGGGTGGGGGTTACTTTGTGGCTACAGACCTACCTCATTGCGACTCTGTGGCACAGATAAGCCTCCCATTTTAGCAGGGCTCCGAATATATTTTATTGGCGCATGGTAATTATGCGACCATGCCTTGCCCCGCATATATTTATGGTACACTTTTATTTCATGTAGATGTGTGGAAACAAAGCACAGACGCATCTGTGCTTTGTGCTTAGAGGATCTGCCCCTTTTTATCTAAGTGCTCTCATAAAGGCTACCCCCCGACAACTCCGGTCCTCCAATGACTGTCGACTGGCAGTCCCAGCACCTCGCCCAAGGCAATCCAGACTCTTCTCATGTGTCGCCCCACGCTGGTGGAATGACCTACCAAAAACAATCAGAACAGGGCCATCTCTGGAGGCCTTCAAAAAGCTTAAAGACCCAGCTATTCAGAGAACATCTTCTATCCTAGCACTAAAATGAACTGAAGCACTATCCCCTAGCACTATGCTCCTTAAGGTTTCTGCTATGTAGCTTGATTGTTATCCTCGTTTTGTAAGTCGCTTTGGATAAAAGCGTCTGCTAAATGTATAAATGTAATGTAAATGTAATCATGGCTGAAACAAAAACGACCCCATATGGAAGCCTGTGTGCGTTCTGGCCGTGGGAAACGTATCAGATCATTTCCACCCTGTAGTATATTTTAATGTTGCTCAGTAGAAGCTTTTCTCTTTTCACTTTTTTTCTGTCGTTCTTTTTTCCCCTCTTTCATTCTTGTCCGCTCAATACTGGGGCCCTGTGGCATGTAGAAAAAGGCACGGCTGAACCAAAAGTATTTGCCTTTGCTGTGAAACTATGGCTCGGGTTTGCGGCGAGCATACAGTCATAACGGGGGAAATAGCAGAGCCTCAGAAGGCTCTGTGCTCATTGTGTTTGACAATCATAGCACCCTTTGTGATTTCCAGTGATTGCCCCTGCAGCCATGCAGCTCAGAGAGACAGGGAGGTCACTTCAGCATGTTGCTATGATCTCAGAAAACAACACCAACTAATTTCCTCAAAGAGGACTTGGAATGAACCCGCCTAAGCAAATCATTGATTCCTGTCACTCCAAATCATTACAAACCTCGATCAGTCAATTGTGGCTGAAGACAAGTTACCCAGTAGCAGAGACATGCACTTCTAGTCTCTGACACTTGATGGAAAGAATGCACAGTCTGGCAAAAATAGAAGCATTTTGGCATTTAGGATTGTGTTTGTGCTTGGGTTCTTTTTTTGATCATGAACTCAATTTCTTCATGCTACTGTATAAAAAAAATAAGTTGTGGGCTTATTTTCCTCTGGTGATGTGATAATGTACTGTAAGCTAACACATGTCATTTTGAAGTTGCCCTGACCACTTCTTCTAAAATGCCAAATGTGCATGAAGTGAATTATAAGAATTCAAGAGGCTTCCATTTATATGTCACTTCCCATTTGTTCAAGTGAAGTGGGACCCCCAGCGGGCTTTCCTGTCCCAACCCGCACTCAACCCACAAAGAGCGGCAGAGAGAGAGAGAGAGAGAGGGAAGGAAGAAAGAGACATAGAGGGAGCAAGAGTGAGACAGAGGCAGAAAGAGACAGACTGAGAGAAGAAAATCACAGAAATCATGCAATAGCAGGAACAAAGAACATTAGAAGTGGGGGGACACATGTCCATATGCCTCTCTCTATACAGTATGTGTATCGGTGTATGTATGTATATATTGTGTATGTATGTATTGAGAGAGAGACAGACAGAGAGATTGAATCAATCAGGTTTGTTTGTATTCTGGTGCCCTGTGCCACAAAACCTCACAAAAACCACTTGCCCGAGTCTTACACATAGCTCACATGTTCTCTCCACAATTACCGCCGTAGCAACCCACCAGCCACCACCTCCACCCTCGGCCCCTCACTTGGATCGATCCCATATGAAGGACTGCCTTGTGACTCCTGTCAACTGGCACACTTCTCTGGAACCAAAACCTGCACAAAAGACAGAACAAATGAGGCCAGCTGGCTGAGTGTGAGGCTATCCGATATATGGCCCCATGTGATAGAAAGTGAGAGTCATGCTGAGCAGGCCTGTGGATAGTGGTCTTGCATTGCCCCCTGTGGAGCCACAGGCCCTGGTATTGGGCACTGAACTGACCAGAGGCCAGCCGAGGAAGTGTAACTCCACATGACCTTGTGTTCTTAGCAGGAGGGTGGAGGCTGAAGGCTGCAAGGTAGATCTGCTCAATTTTTAATAATTTCTCACACTTTCTCTCCCCCTCTCCCTCATCTGTCTCACTAGATCATCTCTCTCTCTCTCTCTCTCTCTCTCTCTCTCTCTCTCTCTCTCTTCTCTTTTTCATGCCCTCATCCTCTTCTCCCTCCTCCCAGCGCGCTGGACAGACAGGCTCGACCTCTTCCTGCAGCTCAAAAGAAATTTGGTGATGATTTCTACAGGGATCCCATCATTAATTCAAGACCTCAACGCTTTTCCTATTCTGCAAATAGAGGGAGGGGGAGAGAGAGAGAGAGAGAGAGAGAGAGGAAAGATAGAGCACTTGTGCAGCCATGTTTGGCTATCTTCCCATGAAACAACGAAGAAGGGAGTTCTTTGTTGTAGTGCTTCCAGGATTGCTTGACAACTTGGCAAATGCATGACCTTACGCACACTATACTTCACACGGACACACGCTCAGCACGCACGAGAGAGCGAGAGAGAGAGAGCAGTCAAAAAGAGAGAAAGGGAAAGAACTGGAACAGCCAAAGGCCACCTCCTAGGAGATAAGATAGACAAAGCAAGTGAGAAAAGAGAGGGAGAGGGTGCATAATTGTAAAACAACAATCATTTGTTCTGTGACAATCCTGTAGGTTTTTATAACATACAGTACGTATGCTGTCCACAGTGAAGGTACACAAACACACACACACACACATCCTTCACACGGTCAGAGGCCATCTTCACAATGACAGAGAAAGAGAAGGAAAGGACGATTGAGAGTGTGAGAGACAGGAACAAAGATTGAGTGATGGAATGAAAAAGGATGGAGTGATTGAGAATAGGAGAGGAGTGGAGGAGCGAAGACGGTGAAGGAGAGGGAGACTGAAGCTCCGATCAGCTGACAGAAGGAGAGAAGTGGGCAAAAGAGAGGAAGAGAGAGAAAGAGAAGCAGAAAGAGAGAGAGGAGGGGAGATTAGTATTCCACTCTGGGCTTGACTGCATTAGTATTCACACAATGGTCCCGTTGGCTGCTAGGACGCCTGTACTCCATAAATAAGGTGCTGTGTGTCTACAGCTCACAAGCAACTCTGCAACCCAGTTCAGAATCAGTCGCACACGCAAAGAGATTGCACCCGCTCCCAACGCTCCTTCCCAAACTCACAGCATTCAGTGTCACACAGCATGAAGGATATTCCAGCAAACAGCAGGTTTATTTGAACAATTTTATTTTATGGGGTTTTATTGTGTTCTATTTATTATATGAAGAGGTTGTTTGTGAGCTTGTTGCAGTTGCTGTTTGATGTGATTTTCGCTCAACCATTCATGTATTATGAAAGCATACTTCACATGCATGGTTTGCTACGACAGCAAAACCATGGGCTAGCTGTTGATTCATTCAATATTTAGATGATTCTCTTTCTCTTCCTCTCTGCGCTCTCTCTCTCTCTCTCTCTCTCTCTCTCTCTCTCTCTCTCTGTGTGAGTGTGTGTGTGGATTTTTTTTTTCAGTCCTTTCTGCAAGACTCATAATGGAACAACAGTTACTTACAGATGGAGATTGGAGATCAGTCTATTAAAAAGTTGTTCAAACTGTAAAACAATTTCATGCACAAATTGAACTAAAATGGTATTTTGTTTCTGTATTTTTCAGGAATATATCTTAATTCCCATCCATTTGCTTTTTTTGATACACAGAATAAAAATGTGTCATAACAAAATATAAATCAGTATACAGATCCAGCGGCTGTGTTAAATGCTAATTAAAATGGTCTCTCTTTTAAACAAGGAAAGAGTTCTGAACAGCTGTGGCATCAGCAAGTTACTTGGGTAAACTTGTTGAAATACTTACACTAAAAAGTTTCAGCCAAATGTAGTCAGTTGAATCAAAAAATGACTCCTTACCTCTTGCTCATCAAGAGTGGGAAAAAACTTAGTTACTTACTTAACTTAGTTGAACTTTAAAGATCATGTTGCCTCTTTTGCCTGCTGCTTTGCACTATTCAAAATCAGAAAGATCAGACCATACCTAACCCAACAAGCTACCCAAATACTTGTTCAAACTATCTCAGTCCCATCTAAAAGGACTTCCAGCCTGTGCTGTTAAATCACTCCAAGTGCTCCAATATGCTCATTGGGCTTTACTGCCTGGGTGCCCGCATCAAATTCAAATCACTGATGTTGGCCTACAAAGTGCTTAAAGGGTCTGCACCCACCTACCTAAGTTCTCTCATAAAGGCCATCTTATGCCACCTCCCGTCAACTCTGGTCCTCAAATGATCGTCTGGCAATCCCAGCACCTCGGGTTAGGGAGGGCATTCAAATTCAGCTAATATCTATATGTGCTTGCCGTCCACCATTCTCCAGCAGGCTAGTGCACATCGCCCGTTCTCCACATCCTGCTCCTCCTCTTGTGGCTTCTTTCCTCCATGCGCTCCATGCTGGGCTATGAGACTGTACCAGGTCATGTGACCTTTTCTCATCAAAGAAAAGGGGTGAAGAGGCCACAGCAGAGTATGGGTGGGGAACAGTGGGTTACAGTATGATACATAAATGAATGAAAACAAACACACACACACACACAC
>JAGFZM010000220.1:289912-310842 GCA_017657215.1 Limnothrissa miodon
CTCTCTCTCTCTCTCTCTCTCTCTCTCTCTCTCTCTCTCTCTCTCTCCCCACTCGCATACTGTATGCCTGTGCACATACACTCAAGCATGTAGACATACACACACACACACACACACAGACACACATACACACTCTGAGGTGTAACAGGAGTGTGTGTGTGTGTGTGTGTGCATGTGTGTGTTTACAGTAGATATGTGCATTATCCAATAATCAGTGGAAAGTTGGCAGGTTTCCTTCACTCTCTGTTTTTCTACCTAAGTCTTATCTCCAACCTTCACAATGACCCTTATCTGACCAACCAAAAAAAATGATAAAGAAGCACCAAATATTATTCAAGGAGAAACCCAAAAGAACAATTATGATAACATTCATTAGTTAAAGGTCTGCAGCAGGTATACAGCAATGAAAAAAAAAACACTTCTTGCAGGTGTGCCCTCTACTGGTGGACATTTATACAGCATCTACATGCAACCAATCAGAAGGGCTCTGCCCTTAGAACGATATTCCTGAAACAGAATTTGGGATACTGGAATGTGCAAACAGTTCCATATGAACAAGTACATTTAAAAATGTTTCTTTAAAAGCTTGTATTTTTTGCTTCATTTACAGCCACACCCAGACCCAAATTTGTTATAAATAGCCTATACTGTACATGTAAGTGTATATAATAATAATAATAATAATAATAATAATAATAATAATAATAATAATTTAAGGCCTGCTTAAATATCCTGAACAGTTTCGAGCCCTTAAATAGGCTATGTTTCATAAAAGTCTATAAAAATATTTTTTTAAAAGACTGCCACAACAAACCATGGCAGCTATTTGGCGAACTGGGAAGGCCTATTTCCTTGGTATTGCGCAACAACCGGATTAAGGCCAGATTAACAGATTGTGCATAACGTTGCAGCGCAAAAAGCAGTGATCAACTTTAAACAGGTCAGTCACCCCAGTGAGCTCTGTTTCTGCGGGAGACAGTTAAATTTGCATTCAATGCACCAATCACAAATGCCCATGTGATTAAAAAAAGAGCTGTTATGAAAAACACTTAATTGCAATGCTTTTAGACGAACTACCAATACCTGTTAAAAAAATCTAAAATAAATCTGTCTTCCAGCTTCGCAGACACTGTAGCCTACAATCTGAGCTTTCTTTGACACAAACGACACAGGAGGAGGAGGGGCAATGCACATGCGCACTAACAGAGCTAACCACACGCGGCTCAATCACGACGTTTATTCAGCGTCCACTATGCATCTGCCCGACAGTGCTGTAAGAAAGGCGTTCAAATGCAGTCAGTCGAACTGTAAATACTGCCCATTTCATCCGCACTCGCGTTGGATCAGACGTAACCTCCCGAAACTGACAATGGGTTAGGAGGAGGATGCGCGGATTATCCACTTTCAACACTTTGCAAGGATGGGGACTTGGATTTTCTGTTTCGGCAGAAGCGTCTTGACAAAGGACGAAGAGGGAAAATAGATTCGGGATTTCTTCTCCCAAGCCTGTTCTTTCGTTTTATTTGATTCAGTTTTCTGAGAAATGATTGCAGAGTTGGTGTGCAGCGCCGTGGCACTGGTCCTTTATGTCAACACACTGGGCGCCGATTTCTGCTACGATGACAGGTACATGAATGAATGACCGAAATACTGCCGTCTTTTCCTCTGTGCTTCATGTTCATATCTAGACATGGCAGTTTTTGGTTGTCAATGGGACGATATGCACTGCCGTATGTACCATCTGGTTTATTTTATCAACGAGAACAGCTTGATAACGTCGGGAATGGCGGCGGACCCTGACTTCTGTCAGCTCCGTCTTGGCCGCAGTATCTGTGGACACTGTACGGCTCAGGTCGCTCAGTTGAGTTCAGTCGGCGTGTGACTAAAGTTTATATTAAACAGCAGTTTTTATAATGTAGCCTACCGAAAACAGAAATGAAAGAAAGGCGATGAGATGATGGAACACATTATTTGACAACAGTCTACACTGTGTTGAAAACACTAAAGTGATACAGCTAACTTGTTACTCTATTCCTTGAGTTGCTCGGAGGCACCAGCCGATGGGTTGGCTACTTGATATAGTAGGTTAATATCAGACAAATGTATGGGCTTCTTTCCTAATTCTCATTGCCTAATAGACATGACGGTACAGTGTTGAATTGAATTCAATTCATCAATATTGTCCCTCTTCTAGCCCACTATAAAGCCTAAGGTAGACTTTCTTCATCTAAATCAGTGTAGCCCATGATGGTCCCCACAACAATAAATTCAAGGTACCTTTTGTACCTACACCTCATGACCCTGTTTAAGTATTTTTCAGAAATATCCGTCCGTCCAAGTTAATGCACACATTCAGCACTGTAGGCTAGCACTGAGATCTCATGCGTTTTCGGGTCCATTGAAAAGCAATGAAGCTCATCAGCTTACCGTTCAAATAAATGCGCCTCGAGGGCACAATGCATTTACAGTCACTAGCTGATTTAATTACATGTAGCCTATAGGGAAATTCTCTCAGTTTGCCATTAGTTCCGGATTCTGTTTTTATTATGTACAGTCCAGTTTTAGTTGTGTGTTATAATCAAGGTTAGGTTAGTAGAATGCTGTGTTTAGATTAAGATATATAGTTTCAGACCTGACTATCAACAACATATGGCTTTAATGGTTTAATATGTGATTCTATCTTGTCTTTATATTATTATTAGTCTAAAGGTTTTTTTTTAAGACATTCCAATGCACCTACACACAGAGACTTCTTAAAGACAGCCAGACTGAACCTGTTACAATACGAGAGTTAATCACACTCTTATGTGGCCACAGGCGCACAAAAAGATATAATATTAAAGGCCGACTTTGAAGTAGCCTACCTCAGAGAGAGGGAAAGCATAGCAAGGAGCCATCATCTAATCATCTAGTATTGTTGACTTAAGTTGATCTAAAAATGTGACCTGCTAGTGCCACAGAGATAATGCTTCAGAATATATAAGCACAAGCTCGTCCATCTTATGGTCAGGTGGTACAAAGATTAACTTTTCATTGCAGACAGCAGCAATGAACTTTGATCAACGTAAGCAAACTGGGCCAGCTTGCAATAGGGAAGCTTGCTGTTCTGCGTGTAATGAGTGGTTGCCTGTAATCAAGAGGACCCAGGACAATATGGAAACAGAGTAATAACTGTCTCATGCAGTTGCTAAAACAATAATTAGGCTCCAGGCTTTCAATACAGTCTTTTCTTTTAGCTATATCCCCCAAACTATCACTTAGCTCAGGCATCTAAAATTGTCTGAGTAAATGTGGACCTGTGCTGAACATGCCAACATAAGTTGCAGTGTAAATGCTGGTGCATAAAAGCTCAAGTGTTGTTGTATGTTGCTGCTGCTGCTGCTTTTTATAAACGTGTTATGCATAGGGCTGTAATTAGCCGAGTGGAGTGAGCAGAGATGTGACGGCCACCTAATCTTTACGGCCCCGGGCTCCCCCACAGCAGAAAAGCAGAGAAGGGTTGAGGTGGACCAAAGAAGGCAGTTGGGGTTTCCAGGTTTCAGGGGTTTGGGTTTTGGGTCAAACAGCACTGCTGGGCTTCATTTGTGGGGAGGAAGTGCAGATGTGGAAGGGTGAAGGAGATGAGTGTTTTAAGGGTTGAAAAAAAAAAAAGATTTCTTACACCAAAGCTTTAAACTGTTTATGGAAATGGACATACTGTAGGCATGTACTGGAGTAATGAGTCATTGCTGGTAAACCAAAAAGGAGCATACATTTGAACTGAGCCAGTTGCGGTGTCTGTCTCTAGGTGTCATGTTATTCAAACAGTCAAGGTTGATGCTAAGTTTTGAATCAAATAGTATTCTTTAAAGCATAACAGTTTACAAAAACACATATTGGAGGGTGAGGTATTGAAGACAGAATTGGATGTGATGCAAATTTCAGAATTCGATCTGATGCAAATTGCAGGAACTTGTTTTGTGGTACTACTGGCCACAATGCCAGTTTAGTGTCACAGTATTGCCTACATTGTGTTCTGTCTATAATATTTGAGAATGCATTAGGCTTGCTTCCACATAGGGCATTTTGATCTTAATCATCAGGACAGTGGAGGAATATTGTATAAAGAAGAAAGACAGTGTGTTTGCACTGCTGAGATACAATCTTGGGAGTGTGAGGTTTTCCTCTGTGTGAGAAAGATTCACTGAGCAGCACATTGCCGTAACCTTGATAACGATTATAAGTCAGAATGTGCTGTTTGGCCAAGTTGCTTTGTGCATACCTAGAGATATTCTTATGCCTGGGGCCAAAACAGCACCTCAGGATCTCAAATCGATTTGCCCAGCAGAGCCTATTCACGCCAGTGGAATGTGCGCTAAACGCCCCCCCCCCCCCCCCCCCCTTCAATTTTACTGCTATTTGCAAAGCAGGTGATCCAAAATGGAGGCGGACTAGACCGGATCTGACCAGATCTAGTGTGCAGACTTGTATCAAATCAGTCCCAGATTTGTTTTTTTAGGTTTTGTTGTTACTACCTGATTTTTCTTTTTTTTTTTTTTGGAGGGGGAGGGCTGCCAACTCTGCAGATAGATTCTAAAGGCATATTTGTAGAAAGAGACGGGATCAAAATTTAACACGGTGTTTGTTCTAAAGTTAACCAACAGCTAATGTATATTTGCCAAAATAGCAGTCAAATGAAGAGAGGTGTTTAGTTTTTATCTACAGTTCTCAAATCTCTTTGAAAATGAATAACAACCTAGACTAGTGACTAAACTGTCCTCCCTCACCAAGTAGCTAGTGATGTAGGTGGATATCACCACATTATTTGTACCATTTTTTGTCTCTTGGGAACTATATACAATATTTATATTATGCTCATTCATCATCATGATTCATATTGATTTTGAAGCCCTTATCACCCTGAGATGGGGACAGTCCCAGGAGATGATTTATGAGTTTGACCCCGCCTTGTGTGCTGGAGATTCGGTACACGTCCTGCTGGGTGAGAGTGAAGGCCCCAATAAGCCCCCCTCTCATAGCCCTGTCCGACGTCGCTCCCGCCGCCTGGCTTCCCCCTAGGGAGGCGAGCATCCCCGCCACTATCTCATTATGGCACAAAGCCCTGACACCTGCGCAGAGCATGCAGAAAGCCAACCATAACTCAAACACCTCATATCTCTGATAATCTGCCAACGGAGTGAGGTACAAGAGGAGGTGGAGGAGGTGGTGGTGGTGAGAATGAGGACGATAAACACCAGAGGAGAAATATCATCCAATATCTGTTAACTGCCATTGGGCTGTCTAGCCTTCAGTGACTGATGACCTGCTCCGTGAGGCTGTTGACATCACAGCGAGGGATGTGGGGGGACTGGTTCAGGGAGGGCCTTTTTTACCTCCCTATGAGTCCTTGAGTCGCACTGGAAATGCTTTACGATCACAAATCACTTGTGCTGGTGATAACTGACTTCTCGAGTCTCGGGTCGTTTGAAGTCACGACAAGTAGTGCAACATATCACACAGTGTACATCTACAAGTGGATGTCGGACACCGGAGTGTGGAGCATGCCACTCTCCTTTTCTTTAGTGTTCACAAGTATCTTCCACAAGTCCACTGCATGGTGCTGTAACTGTCAGTGTCAACAACTGCATGCTCTCAACATAACAAGTGTGGAAAAATTAGAACCGAGGCAGACAGTGTGCTGTCCCTGTAACTTTATGTGATGGGATCATGCTGTGTAGGCTTACAGTGCAATGATGAAGGTTAGCACTACAAAGGTCAGGTGGCCAGTAAACAGGTGAAATCTTTGGCAAATGACCAAGAAACCAACTGATTTGGAACAGATGTGGCTCTGGTGTGGATGTTGTAAGCACTCGTCACATGATTATTTGAGCTAAACCAGCACCTATTTGTTCCACTTCTCGGCGATGGAGGCAAATGCTTATGTAGAAACACATCTTCCAGGTTTTTTCTATATATATTTTTTTTATGGATAAATCATCATCTGGTTAAATAGTAGATGTAATGTTAATGCACACAGTTAAGTGTGACCATAGACAGTAATTTAATTGTTCATGTTCCGTAATTAAACAGAAGCATTTTCTCTTTCTGATAGCAAACTCTTAAATACTCCTAGCGATGCAATTGCCAAACTCCAGGCTGACTTGGTTTTGAGATTTTGAGATTTAGGGGCACAAGACATACTTTTTCCAAGTATATACTATAACAAAGAACAAATGAGACAGTTTAGATCCCTCAAGGCTTTTTTTGGTTAGTTTCTGTAGAATTGATCTCTAAAGTTATTCTTGTATCCTATAGACATTTTTTTTCTTGGGGTGCCCATGTCACAGACAAAAGCATCTTCAAAGAGCTGTGGATAGAGGGATGATTAATTTGGTTTCCATCCATGCCAACAATTTCATTTTTACAATCCCCCAGAAGCTGGAGAACCCAGCAATCAATCACTGCAGGTCCTTGTTGCCTTGTTGGGTCTGTGGTCTCTAGCCAATTCCAGGCTTTTGCACCATGTCTGGAGTGGCACTGGCCGAGTTCACTGTACAGTCAGCCATTATACCTGTGTGTGTATGTGAGTGTGTAAGGGGGAGAGCGTGGAAGGTTGTGGATTGCTGGTTCAGCTGTGTGTTCTTCTAGGTGGCTGCCAATGTTCAAAGTTTGCTGGCACTGCCATTGCAAGGGCTCGCCCAGTGGGTTTGCAGGGCCAGCCATCTTCTGCGGTGATGCTGAGAACCAAGGGCGGCAACCCTTACCCTGCCCCAGCCAGGCCCCCCTTCCCAGGCTCTGTAATTATGTAAAGAGGAAAAACAAGACCGACAAAGATGAATTAGGTGAGGAGAAAGGTTCTGGAAAGAAAAGAAATCTATCTATACATGATGTATTATGTATAATTAATAAGAAAGAGAAATTCATATTTCATAGTCTTTGCAATGCTTTGGCAGTGGAGCTTTATGAGTTATAAAAGAAAGTGAAGTCTTTGATTGAGTTGGCCTGGTAGGGTCAAGAGGCTACAGACACATGGCGAGAAAGAGGAATTGCACTCGTTCTATCCCAATTCTTGCACTGCTGGGTCTTCCAGATGGCCATGTTTGCAAAGCATTGTGGGGGTCCCTTGTCCCCCATTTTGCCCCTTTCAGTGTCTCCTGCCAGTGTTTTAATTTGAGAGAGAACTTCAAACTGATCATGCTTAGTGTGACCGTGTTTTAG
Source organism: Limnothrissa miodon (assembly GCA_017657215.1). Lineage (NCBI taxonomy): Eukaryota > Metazoa > Chordata > Actinopteri > Clupeiformes > Clupeidae > Limnothrissa > Limnothrissa miodon. Next base: position 297,110 of record JAGFZM010000220.1, read on the forward strand.
CCTTTGGGTTTTCGCATGACAAAATGAATAAGCGCAGGAACAAATAGTTTTTGCCCCCTTGGGAGCAAGGTCATGAACTGTTCACACACTGTAGATCAGCCGGTTGTACACTGCATGTGATCTCAGGCTCTGGGGGTGTTAATGTAATCACCATGCTTGTCTGAATTACAGGTTTCCAAAAGCCATTCAAAGTTGTAATCCGTTGGTTCTGTCAAAATAAACAAATAACTAAAAAAAAATGTATGTCTGTTCAACATTCAGCGGTTTTGCGTGCATAGTTTTCACTGGAATCTACAATTCCGTCCAAAGGCATTTTCTGAGATATGAAAGTGGGCAGGAATTAAGCACTTGGCACCATGGCTACCAGGCCAGCAGCAGTAGCGGCAGCAGACTGTGGAATGCAGTGGTCAGGCCTGGGTCAGCGGCCACTCACACAGCAGTAACTGTGCTATTCAGGATCAATATCCTGCTGTGCTAATGAAATGGCCTCGTCTCTGCAGTGGAGATCGGCACAGTGTTTTTTTTTAATGACGTTAATAGGCACATCACTGCTCCACTTGTCTCCCCTAACCATCAGCGGCTGGGTAGATAGGTGGGGTCTTTAATCTGAGAGCGAGAGAGGGAAAGAGCTCTCTCAGCTGTCTAGGCGTTACTAAAAATACTGTTAATGAGACGTTTGCATTGCACTCTGCACTTTCTACTGAATCCTTTAATTCATGGAATCAGTCGGCTGCTATTATATTTGTGTGTGTTTGTGTGTGTTGGGGTGAGTTGAATGGTTGATTAGATGAGCGATATGCAAAAGCTACACTTGATCTGGAAAGGTTTTGTCGTCTATCACACGTCATTGTTTTAGCTACATATTGTCTTGTCAAAGCATTGTCAGCTTTTCTGTGAGAATACGCCTGTTTGAAAAGTGTTGCTTTTGTTTGAAGAGCCAGTGCTGCAAAAGCATGCGTTAGGCATTTTAGTAATTCAGTTGCAGCCTTTGTCCCAGCCATGTAATTTCAGTCTCCTGCTGAGACGTGACCCCCATCACTAGACTGCCGTTGACTGGCAGAGCACCCATGCACGCAGACTTTGAAATCCACTGCTTTCAGATCGGCTCATCGCAGTTTCTCAGTGGCAAACTTGAAACCTCCGAACTGGCCTTGCATTGTGCGTGTGTGCGTGTGTGTGCGAGTGTTTGCGCATGTGAGTGCGCTTCTCTGCTCCCAGTGGGTGGCTGCTTGGGTACCAGCACCTATCAGTGTCTGACATCTTTTCTGGGTCATTGGTCTGTCCATCAACTGCTTCTAAAAGACCCCCACACAAGCATCTGCACATTTACATAGAGAGACACACACACACCTACATACACACACACACACAAGCAACACTACATGGCCATTGTCCTATCTCGCACAAAAGCTCTTTTGGGCACTGCACTCATGCAGTCTCATGCTAACCATAATATACCAGTTGCTAATGCAGTGTAATCTGAGGTCTGTTTACACTGACCTGGGAAGTGTGAGGTGAACTTTCTCACCCCAAAGCACAACATTTACATGTCGTCTACTTTGGCTCTTGATGAACCCTGTAAAGAATGGCATGTTAATTATCGGTTTGTTAACATTTGGTTGACTTATAAATATACATGATAAACTGGCAGTCAGAAGTAGAAAACAGTAACACACAGTGAAATATCTGACAGATGGTCTGAATAAAATTGGAAATATTCTTGAATTGGCTTTTGCAAGATAATCTTTTAATGAAGTTGGCTTTGTCTCCACTGCATAACAGGTTAGTCCAATATATATTTTTTAATTAGTTTAGTGAGGGGGATCCTTTAATTAGGCTGTCATCTGTCATTTTCGTCTGATGTGGGCTAATTTTGCACAATGTGCCAGCGCGCGCTTAAGCACTGCTGGTCCAGATGGTGTCTAGACCAGACTCCTTAAGAGTCGAGTGAGTGCACTGTGGATGCGTTTAAAAGCACACGCAAAGGGCCGGATCTCAAGGAGGCGGCATCCCACCACCTCCCTTGCAGTGGAGGCTGAGCAGGGCACCTGATTGACTGCCACGGTGCTGAGACAGGCGGTGAAATTGGATGGCCACTGACCCCCTTGATACTGGTTTTCCTTTGAAGGAGAAAATTGACAGTGCAGTTTTTCAAGGCAGGTGATCGTCATCCTGTGATGGCATGCTGTACCCGTAAGGATTGAGGGGGGATTGGGGGGGACTCATTTGTGGGCTGTGCAGGTGCACTCTGGGAGAGAGAAGACATCTTACTCTAACAGGCTTCTTGGGTCCAGTGAGTCGGGGGCAAAGGCAGTTTGTTGTCTTCAACCAGCACTCCTGAAATTCTCGCCCCTAGGACTGTGCTCACTCACCCAGCCTGGCATTATTCTAGAGAAATAAAAACTAGGCCATATGTTGCAGACAGTTTGACAGGCAGGACATTTTCTCCACCGCTAAAGAGTGGAGGGTCATTACTGGAGATTAACTTTAACAATAGGACCTGTATGGCAGCCTCTACCCCCCATTCTCTCTCTCCTCTAGCCACTGGCTCTCCTCTCTGCCTCTGACTGACAAGACCATGCCTGCTACTTAATTAAACCCAAAAGATTATCCTTATAAAAATCTGTGTTTTAGCCCCCCACCCAGCCTTCCCCCTGCCTTAAAGATTTAATCACCTTTGACATGGGTAATCAGTGCGCCTGCATGCACGTCAGCTCCCAGGCATCCTCAACACTTAGCGCACAGACAAAGCCCCACCAATGTGACTTAAGCAGGTTAAAGGAGCAATAAACCTCCAAACCTCCTGCGGATTAGCTGGTGAATTAAAAAAGAGCAAAATTAAATTGTTTGCCTAATCCGTTTGGTTTGAATTAAGGAGATGCATGCCAGGGTTGCCCGTATTGGACTGGAAATACTGGGAACCGATTGCTAGGGGACTGCAGGGTGTGTTTTATGCAAAATGACTGAGACATCATTTAGGGACCTTCAACTGTGAACTAGAGGATGAATTTTGCTTTGCTCTGCGTTTGCTGATCATCGCATGCTTACTTTGCAAAAAGCAGATGAAGAAATTCAGAAATGCACTAATTTGAGCTCTTTACCTCCCTGCATAAGCACAAATCTGATTGCTTTTCTTTAAATTAAAAAAGCCATAAAAATACTCAGCATGAATGTTAACTTGGTGCAAAGGTTTTTATTCCCACTTTACTGAAATTAAATGGAAATTTAGTCTCCCTCAGTGTGATATGACCACATCCCCATACACATTTTGTTTCTGCTTACTCTGCCCCCTCAATAGAACAACACTGTTCAGACGGTGACCTTAGCAGACATGGCTATGCCGTCTTTGTGCTTTGTGCATATCTGCATTTAGTTTGAGTTTGTGTTTGTATTTGGAAGGCGGTTTTTTTTTCTTTTTTTTTTTTCCCTCCAATTTTTTTATGATTTAGCCCTATCGTCATAGTGTGTCGAGCATCATGTTCAGAAAAGCTGTTAGGTCGTCATGTTCCTAATGCAGGCAGTTTGGTCTGTGTTAGGGGAGTTGCAATCAGATTGACATATTTATTTACAGTGCCCCTGAAGTGCCTGTCTGTGTCAGCTATGAAATCACATTAACAGTCGGCTCTCTCCCTGAAGAGCCGCTAAGGCTTAGTGCCTTGCCGATGCCACGGAGCTAATCTAATATGAGGATGGCCGTGGAAAGGCCGCAGTTGGCATGTGTTCGGTCTGAATGTGAAGGACCTGTGCTTCAATGCTTTGCAGCCTGTGAATACAATTGGCTTTTAAAATGCTTCTTGAGCACCAATTGTGAAGGGTGATTTTGAGTTGAATGCTTTGCAGCTGTGAATACACTTGGTAAAAAGCATTGAAAGTGGGGCACTCGTGGGGCATCTCGTACATCTCATGTATATAACATACATCTCCACAGGGTGTCCAACGGCCCACTTACTGTATGTCCAGATTTGAATAGAGGTCTCTACAAGAAGTCTCCTTCTTGTGGAAACATCAGGATGCATTATGACCAGAAGGCAGAAGGTATATGGCTCAAATGCATCTCTCACTGGCCTTAACCTTTATACCAAATACTGAAAATGCATTTTAAAACCAATTCTAAACTGGACATGTTGTTGTATGACTGCTTTAGATGTTCCTCGGTTAAGAGGAACGTCCGAAGCAGACAAAACCTGCACTCAGCCAGAGTCTCTCTCTTGAAAGGAACCTGTCCTGATCAGGGTCAGATTCGTTCCTGTTATCCAACACAGAAGCACCACCGCTTGACCGAGATGTGGGTTGAATGTGAAAGAAGACCACAGACTTGTTTTGTGCTGATTGTTTTGCAGCTCCTCTTTGATTGCCCTCGAAGTTTCTAAGCTAAAAGGCCCATGTCTGAAACGGACCTGGACCAAATCTGGAGCGGGTCTTCTGTAGGTGGGAGTTGTGCCAGACCCAGTGGTGGGCTAGGCTGTGTTGAATAGGAAAGAATTAGGCAGAGAAGTAGAAAACAAACACTCCCCACAATCATAAGTAATTGTAATCTTTATAAAATCTCTGATGGTGTGGTGGCCAATTAGCGACTTTAAACATTCCTCTGCCTCTCTGCTGAGTAATTATGTTGTTTTCCTCTGTGGAGAGATTGACTAAAACTCACTGTATCCCTTGTTTGCAGACTCAGCAGAGCAATGGTCATGCATTTCACATGCTATTTAATAGGCATGCATATTAAGCCTGTTGTTAGAGGCCTGTCAGACCCCGTCTTTGTTATTATTGAGGTCCGTGTGGTTTTTTAGAAAATGATTAAAGTATAAAATTTCTTCTCGAGTGTGAGAGATCTGAGTCAGACCTGGCGGGCTTTGGTGCTTGGGTGGCGCTGTGGTTTTGTGCGCAGACGCTTCTTGCCAGTTTGTTGGTTCTTCATTCCAGGTTAGCTAATCCAGGAGAGAGGAATGATCTGATCTTTGGAATGGTTCCTCTGCTCTGAGGTTAGAAGAGCTGGAGAGGCTGCTACTTGCCGTATTGGTTTGTTATTGCACAGGGATAAAAGAGCATTGACTTTGGTATTCATTTTTAATGAAGTCTGGACGTAGAAAAGAGATCACTAAAAACTAGTAAACTTTCCAAGCACTTCTATTAGATAATTGCAGGCCAGTTCACAATTTTCTATTTTTTTTTTTGTTTCTTTGAATTATTATTTCAAATATATTTGAAAATAAACAAAAACCTCCAGAGCCTGATGATAATTTAAATCAGATATTTGTAAAGTCCTCTGCTTCATTTGGGATGCTCAGCACCCTGATCACTCTCTTGCATTCATTATTGACTGGATCTAGTTACTCTCCCAAGCCCCCCAATTTTAGGTGCAGATTAAGAGACCCCTTGATGGCACTGACCTTGAGGACTGGAGAGCGTCATTCACTCTGGAAGCCACTTATTCCTTGCATGTGGGGCTCTAATGGTTAATTGCCAGTTGTTCTGAGTTCACCCAGAGGAGCTTTTGGCATTCATCTTGTTTTTCTGACCTTTGACACCCGTGTAATGAACAGGCCCCTGTTTACACCACAATGATCTAAGTGACGAAGGACAAATAGCTCTACGTCGGATGTTTGATTTCTTTGTTGGAGAAAGACAGAGTAAAAGTAGATGGTGTGTGTGTGTGTGTGTGTGTGGGGGGGGGGGGGGGGGTGTAAAACATTTCCATGCTTTTCTCTGAAGTGGGAAGTTGTCACTATGGCTATTGAGAGACCATAGAACCAGTATGAAATGATCTGTCCTTGCTACTAAAATTAACTCCTTATTACAGCTTCCAATCTCTTTTCCTCTCATTTCCCTTCTGTACCTCTGTCATCTGCTTTTGTGTCACACAAGTCTGAGAGTTGCCCAACACACAACACTCTATAATACTGATATGAGTACACACAATTACATTCCTACTCTAAATTAATGAACATTAGCCTACAAAACTTAATCGGAGAGATGCATCTATTGTCATTATCAGTTGTGGCCTTTAAAAACCTGTGGCAGGACATTTTTTGATTGGAAATGTTGTCAAGTAATCCTGCGTAAAAAAACAGCCTGCCTACACTTGTCTCATTTGTACAATTTCTATAAAATGGTGCTCCTCTAGCTCTTGTAGCCTTTAGTGAAGTGAGCAGCATTTTTGATAACGTCCCATTTTTGAGCGCTCCCCTATCCTCAGCATTCAAGTTTTTAAGTCGGATCATTACAAGACCAATTCATAAAAGTGGTCTTTGTTGTCACACACTTCAGTGGCAATACAGTACTATGTGTACTTTCAAAGTACTTTAACTCATTAACTGACATTTAGTGCTAAAATAAAATCCATTGTGAATATGGAACCAGGTGTGTAGGTGAATAAATTCACACCTCAACCTGACTTGAGTTTCAAGCTGAGAAGTTATCCATTTGTAATTTTTCCCTTTTTTTCTTTTTTTTTTTTGTCTCTGAAACTGCCATTTTCTGGCGTCGCTCACCTCCCCAACAATGTTGGCACAGAGTGATTTTTGGCAAAGTCCAAGTTTGGACGTTCCATCTAACTTTCGCTCTCTCGCTCTCTGTTTCACTTTTGCACTTTCTCACTTTCACTGTCTCTCACACTCTGTGCCTTTCTCTGACACTTCCTCCCTTACCCCAGTGCCTTTGGGTTGAGGGAATGGCTGGGCGAGTCCCACGCGGTTTCAGAGGGGTAGAAGATGGGGATAGCGTTCCCTTTCCTGCCCGTTGCCAGCTCCCCGTCTCCCCATCTCCCTCTCTGTCTCCGGCATCCACTTACTGTACATCATCTTCGGCTCCGGCTCTGGCTCTAACCTGAGTTTCTCCTCCTAGCAGAGGGGAAGGAGCTCACTCGCCACATGCACAGTCTGATGGACAGAGCCGCCATTCAAGAACGCCAAGTATTCCGCCGCCGCTCGGGTCCACGCCTGCTTTTGATCCTGCGGTTTATTTTCAGTGCGACCTGACCCAGAGGAACATGGACGAGGGGCTTTCTTGTTCACTTTTGAACCCATGGATATTTGAACTTGTGAAAATTTCTAAACTTTCGTTGACTGGCAGTCGTGCAGAGTGAGGCCTTCCTCCCTAATTCCTATTTTTGCTTGTGTTTCTCTCTGTCCCTCTCTCCTTTTCACTCTCTCTCACTCCCTCACTCTCCTGATTTTCGCTCCTTCTCTCCATCTGGGTAAGTACATGTGGGATATAAGATATTCCGGCACCCTGGTGGGATATGAGAGTGTGCATGTGGCTGTTATTTCTTCGCGGAGGTTGCGGTCAAAGGCAGGGTTGGAGGTATGTCTGCTAATAGGCCGTGCTAACGATACTCGTCTTGTGTGCAGATTTGCAATTAATCTAAGAAAATAAATTCTTCTCTTGATTTCTGTGAAAGCAGCCTTCCGCAAATCAAGAACGAATTAAGGCAGCAACAGTCGCTCTGGGCTAGTTCTTAGGCAGGAGATGACTGGGGTTTTGTAGGGCACCTTGGGAAAGTGCATAGTATTAATGGAACTTCATAAATAAATAAAAATGAATTTAATTGAAAAAAATAATTGTCTTACTATGAGTAAAAGTATTTAGTTAGGGAACAGTTGATGACCTCATGTGATGTGTGGCCAATTAGCTTCTCAAACCACCCGTCTCAGAGTTTAGCATGAACCATCCACCACTTTCATCCCTTATTGTGCAGACAAGGGACTGTCTAATTGAAAGCAGGTTACTCAGACCTGCCGGGCTGCTTGTTTCTGGAGGCACTGCTTTTTAGTTTGAAGTGAGCGAGTGGGTGCTGTGAAAACCTTTGAGGTCCTAACAGTCGCTCTTAGCAAAGGGAAGCAGAGGGAGAAGTATTAAAACAAAACCACCACATCATCAAGCATTACACACACCACACACACAGATGAACATAACCAGCATTTCAAGCCCCTCTAATGAGGGTTGCCTGTCTCCTTGACTGAGTGCTCCAATTGAGGTGGCCATGGCAAAATATATAGGCTCATTTTTGTGCCATATGTGTGTGCCTGTATCTGGTAATCAGCCTCGGCAGGCTGCTGTACAGACCGGCCTCTCCATGATGGGTCCTTAACTACCTTTCCCTGTCCCTCATCAAGCTCCATTCACCCTCAAGGATGAAGCGAAATCACAGAGCTTTAGAGGGCTGGTGCAGGCTGCCATTTTGGGTACAACCAAGGATGCTGATTTCTTTCTGTGCCAATAGGGATGATGAATGCGTGCATTGTTTTCAGAATGGCAGTGACGCCATAATGCTTTCTCAAAATCCAGCTCATACATTATAGAGTTGAGATTTTAGCACCTGGCAACTGTGTGTCTTTGTGAAAGTGTGTCCTTGTTCGACCACATAGAGGTCCCTGCATTATACATACAGCTAGGTCTGGGGAGAACCTCATAGTGGTTTCTTCCCTACTCACTAATTGATGAAGTGGGGAGATAAAATAGGTTTTGATTTAAGCTTGGAAAAAAGTGCTAAGAAGGGACCGAGGCATCTTCTTTTTTTTATTTTTTTGAAACGGCTTACACAGATGAACTGTTTCCATCTGCTTCTGGTATCTAATGAAGATGGATGGCGAGGTGTCTGCGAATGTTATGTGTGCCACTGTTGGATGCTGACTAGGGAGGGGTCCCATGCAACGTGTGCATGTGTCTGTGTTTGTGCAAATGGCCTGTGTGATTTATATGGAATGTCGTTGCGAACAGATGAATTGGCAGGGCCCCCATGATCAGTGTTTGCCAGCTCAATGAGTTTTTAATCGTGCCGTAATGACCTGACATAAGCAGAGATTGGAGGCCAGCTGTAATCAGGGCCTTAAGGGAGGAGGGAGGGTATCAGACCTGCAAATTATATCTCTTATTTCAGTAAAGACTCTGGGAGCGTTTTGTTAACACTGGCTAGCTGACATCCTGGTTTGATGTTGCTTAGCGATAACTAGTGAAAAAACTGAAGTAAGAGGGGAGGCGAACGAAGAGGAACTCATTCTCTGCTCCGAGGTTGGTGGTGCGACCTTGATGTCTTAAGTTGTTTGCCCCAGTTGTATCCTGCGGTTTTTCGCACTGATGTCATCCCTCCTGGTGGCAGCAAGCTGTGTTCCATTCCAAAGTGCTCTTTCAGCCAACACATTCAAGTGCTAAACAAACACACACAACACAGACACTGCTGTGAGTATTGCTGGGAGCACCATCACCACAGATTTCGCCGTGAAGAACCTTCACTTTGTGCAGTAGTGTGGCCCATTTTCCTAAAGAGACTGTGAGCAATTGTGAAGAATTGCCATTGTCATATCCTGCATCGACCAGTCACTTTCTATTCATGAACAGGTCAAAAATAACTGCCCTAAAAGCACCCTCTCACTCAGCTCTCCCAATCATCCTTCCTTCAGTCCGGTAAAAACAAAAGACGCTGAACGATCTTTTATTTGGAGGTTGTTCATTACCTGATGGCCTCCTCCTGAATGAGTTTTTCTTTTTCTCCCCCTCTCTTGCTTCCCTCAAACAGTGGTGGCAGAAGCCAGCCTTCTCTCGCCGTGAAAAATGTTTTCCCCAGTCACAGGGGGATCCTCTCCTAAAGTCTGCTTTGCTCTGTCATTAGCTCTTACAAGTAGAGGCATCATTAGAGCACATCGGAAGAGAAGCCCACACTTGTTGATTCTGCCGCTGCGGATACGGCAGCCCATTAACCACTTGAGCGCTATGCGTTTCAAACAGGGCTCGAGCTCTTGTGGGTATGGTTGCATTGTTAGCAGAGGATTATGGATTGAGAAGGAAAGATGAGAGTATAGTGTGTGTGTGTGTGTGTAATTGAGCCTTGCTCTTTTGCATCCCTGGCGTCGTGCCATGTGCTCTGTAGGCTTGGCCCCTTTCCTTTGAATAATATCAATGATTACATCTGCGCAGCATCCATGAGAGCCTATTTAGCAATCGGTCCGTTTAATTTGAGCGTGGTCTGTTTCCACCATAAACACCCATCTGCATTCTTTTGTGGCCTCCCCCAAAGCAGCTATGTGATGCTCCATCAGTTTAGGAGCTTCCTGGCTAGAGACTTTTCCATCCTTTAGCATTCCCTCCTCCCCACCACCCCGCCACCACCACCACCACCATCTACTTTCCAGTCCGTCCCCTGTTTTTCGGAAAAGTGTGTTCCAGACGGTGTTCCAGTCGCCGTGAGGGATCTCGTGTCAGTCCTTCATGGCTTCTGCCATGCTCCACAGCCACGGAGAACTATTTGTCTTGCTTTAGGTCGAGTCTGATTTATGGCCGAAAGCCGCTGTTCGAAAGACTACTTTCTCATGAAACGCGTATCTGCTGGAGTGATCGGTGGGGCACTTGGGTTTTTCACAGTATTCCGTTTCAACCCCCCCACCCCCCGCGCACACACACACACACACACACACACACACACACACACACACACATATGCATACACTGCACCACCACCTTTCCTTATGGCTGTCTGTTGTTTAATACCTTCAGTTCAGGCCCATTTAAAAGCTCATTGACTTGGCTGAGATTGCCTTTCGCCAGGGACGGACCCGGGAAGGGGCAGCCCGGATCTGTGCTGTAACACGAGACTTTAAGTAGACAAGCTGAGCAGCCGTGCACATTGCACCCCTATGCTTTAGCCACCGTTCCTCCCAAGATGGATGCTTAGAATGTATAATGAGAAGCATGTTTTGTGTGTGTGTGTGTGTATGTGTGTGGTTGTGCACACTGCAAGCATTGAGATGTCTGGTGAGGGTGCGGGGGATGGGGTGAGGGACACGCTGTAATCGTGTTGTGTGTATTTCATAATTAAACTGTGCCAGCACCGAGGACCACGACTACATTACGGTCACAAAAAATGAGCTGCTCAGCAGTTTTTAAGATTGTTTTATTTTTTATTTTTTTGGTGCTGCTTGTTTGTGTCCCATCTCGTCACTTAGTGTTCCCCTCCCTCCCTCATGCGTGGAATACACAGGGTCTGGAGGAAACCCCAAGAAGATTTTAATTACTTTCAGATTCCTCTGACTTTGCCTATGTTGTGCTTCTCCTGCCGAAGGGGGAGGGGGAGTTGGAGGGTTTAGGGGTTGGGAGGATGGAGGGGGGAGCTTGTGGGCTTGATCTGGTGGCCACTGGTGTGGGTAGAGAAGCCGAGGGTGTGTGGGGAGGGGTGAGGAGGTTGAAGCAGCTGTTTCAGGAGGAAGAGGACGGTAAACGAGATTAGGGGTTAGAACCTTTCGGGGGGCCACAGCCGAGTCTTTTTTTTGGGGGGGGGGGGGGGGGGGGAGGGGGTAGGGAGGCCTTCCCCTCAGATTTACGTTTGCCGTTAGTGGGAAGGTTTGGGTTTCGCAAACAAGATAATTGCATTTAGGTTGAAGACAAGAGGTAGCAGGAGGGAGAGCGAGTGGAGAAATGCATACATACACATGTATGTACACGCACACACACATACACACCAGTAATCCTCATTTACATGGCCTCAAGGTTTGAAATGATGTTGCTGGAACACACGGCTGCCTAACTCAAACCTGTTGTGCAAATCAAACCAGCAGCTTCTGCATATCAAAAACTACAGCATGTACATGTCCATACATACTTGTTTGATCAACAATCCCGTATTCAATTTGTGGTGAGGTCGCAGGGAAAATGCCAGCCTGCAGTAAAAGGAAAAAAAAAACAGATTGGAATTCTATTTTCAGTGTGAAGCTTATGAGAGAAAGAACTCACTGAAGCGTGCCATGTTGAAATGGGATGTGATGCTGCACGTCACTGCGAACCAGAGAAATGTGTCTCCCCCACCCCTTTCCCTGTGGTGTTGTCATAAAAACCCTTTGACCTCCTGGTTTGAAGGGGATTCGCGGTTAGGGAATGAGAGGTTAAGGTTGTTTATCTCTGTCATAGGCTTGGCCGGTTCTTGACAGCTCTAGAGCTGTTTTCTGTAGGTGAAGGTTGCTGTATCCTTTTTCTGCTTTTTTTTTTTTTTTTTTTAATAAGCTCCGGGAGCTGTTGACCCTCTGGTGTGAAGAAATCCACGCAGCCCTGGCAGGTTCACTAAAGGGCAAGGCTCACTGGTTGATCGGGGGGGTTGTTGCCAGGAAGCAACTAGTGCATCTATTAGGACCCTACCCAGGCCTCAGCTGCTGGGACACCTTTACTCCAGCTGACCCAGCTAAGTCCAGAGCAGCAGTTGTTGTCAAGGAATGTAGAATAACATCATACTACAACTGACCCCCCCACACCCCCACCCACCACCCACTCCGGCTCTGATTTCTGTCGTCTGCAGAGATCTGGGGAGAAAAAAAAAAACATGCTACGTTTCAACAATAATGAAATGGCTAGTATTTGGATATGTGTTGGAACACATCCTGTTCGTATGTTATGTTCGTGAGTTTGAGGATTGTAGTCCAAAATAGTTTGTGGCACTTTGCTGAGATAAAAGCACTGGCTTTCTCACACGCTTCGTCCTTTACAGGAAACTGCATAAACTCTAATCAGTTACACAAGTCCAAATCACATTTAATAGTCTGAGGGCTGAGGCACTTGAGTAACTCCCAACAGTTTCCAAGTAGACATGAATATACATTTTTCATTCTATGAGTTTTTCTTGGACACAAAAACTTCTCTGAAACTCTGCTTGACTGGCTACTCAAAATGACATACCAGTGAAACTACATCCTAGGACTTTTTCTTTCTTCTACACTCACCCTGGGAGGCCACTATCTTACACACACACACACACACACACACACACACACACACATTCACAGCTTCAAGTGCAAACACAGCTCTTTCAGACTGCAGACATCCCCTCCATTCAAGTGTTGCATTGTAAACTGCTTTTGCCAGGTCTTGGACTGTGCAAGTGGTCATGCCTTTGAACATCGCTAACAAGCATCCCGCCCTAGACAGCAAACACTGTTCGCCTCTTCCACTGGGCTGTCAATAGGCGTAATTAGCCCAAAGCAGGAGATGTGTTGTAAAGCTGGCCCACTCCTTTGAGGATGGGAATGTGGTCATATGGGAGACTGGGGCTGAAGCTGGAGACCTCTATAAACAGTGCCAGGCTCTTGAAGATCCTGGGATCAATTGACCAGCTTCTTCACGGCTCCTCATTTTGTCCCTATGACATTTCCAAGCAAATAGATTATCACTATTTTCTTCTTTTCGAAACATGTCCTTTCATTTCGTAAAAATAGATGGATTTCTGTGGAGTCGTTTGGAATATGTTCCAACTGTCATTGCTCTATATTGAATGTGTAGTTTGTAAAATGTAAGTGTATTATAAGTGTGCTGCTTGCATGAACAAGTACCATACTAAGGTACTTGGGAGAAGACCACTGATTAATGCCAGGCAGAACTCGGTGTCCACTGTGAATATCCCCTGGCACATTGCTGTTAATGAGCAGCAGCCCTACTTTTTTTGTTGCCTTTTCTAAGCCCTCTGTCATTTGTGTGTGTGGTTTTAACCACTCTGGTATTGTCTTGTGCCCTCAATTTCCTAATTGTAACCAGGGAATGAGCAGCACCTGCACCGGCTGGATCCTCTCTTAGTTGGTGCCTTCATGGGTCTGTGTGTGTGTGTGTGAGAGGGAGAAAACTGACAGAGTAATTAAAGGCGGATTGGTGTGTGTGTCCTTGTTAAGTTTTTGTGCATTTGTGTGTCTGTGTGTGTTTGTGTGTACTTGTTAAGTTTGCGTGTGTGTGTGTGTGTGTGTGTGTGTGTGTGTGTGTGTGTGTGTGTG